>OX579647.1:180675-274619 GCA_951230895.1 Carpatolechia fugitivella | reverse complement strand
GTTTGCCTCAGCTCCACTTGGGCTTCTTTCACGTTCTGGTACATGCTGGAGATCTGGTGCAGCAGACGCAGCAGCGGCATGTTCACCTGCACCGAAACATATGTTCAAGATTCATCTAAAAGTTAAAACACGACTGCCCTGCAAAAAAAAATACCCAGTGTCAATCGGGCTGATGTAAAGATTCTAACGGTATCCTATAATCTATATTTCCCTCTTTTTGGGCAGTCGTGTAGGTAATAGGTAAAAATATTAGAGTTTAGTAAATTCTTCAGGGTAAGTCTAAGCCTCTACAGAAGAATGCACATCATGCTTTACTTGCTTCTTTCACAACTTGTGTTTGAAATAGATTTGTCAGTCATTACCACGGAGGGAAAGTACGAGGTACTTTGAATACTGGAGATACTAAACTGTACTGTACTCAAAGGAAACACACCTAGGAATTGAACCGGCTAAAATATAAAAAATAGGCTGTACGTTTGTAGTATTAATCGATACGGTCAAACATAAGGATCAAATCTCTCTAGCAAACATGGTAAACGCATTAAAAATTGTCAACGGCATAAAGTAAACCGGCAAGCCTGCAGCGGTCACCCATCATCGCTTACTTGCTGCTCGATGTGGCGCACGCACAGGTTGAAGTTGAGCACGGTGCTGATGTGGCGCTTGAGCTGCGTGCGCGAGATGTAGAGCACGCGCCGCCGCGCCACCACCTCGCCGACCGCCGCGTCCGCCACGCGCCGCACCTCCGCGTCCAGGCACACCTAACAATACACGTTCAGTACTAGATTTAGCATTTCCTGCCACATCATTTAATGAATTATCTCTCAAAGCAAATAGAATGTTTTGCACAAAACATTCAACATAAATGGGACACGGAATAAACTGTATCAGTGTCGTTCTGAACCTGGCCAAGGCTTTTGACTCTATCTGTTGCTATTCTGCTCCGTAAGCTAGATAGTCAATGAATTCCTATAAATAAAAAGGTATCGGCCTGGTTTCGAAATTATCTCTTGGAGAAAAGACAGTTTGTTTGAAAACGAGTGATGTTCATAAAGTCAGCCATGGAGTTCCACAGGGAAGTATCTTGAATCTCACGCTTCTCATTATGTATACGAACGATTTCTTATGGTACACGAACGACCATAACACGGCCGCTCACCTTCTCGCAGATGAGCGCGTGCGTGTCGGCCTCGTGCGCGTGGCGGCGGCGCGCGTCGCGGCCGAGCTCGCCCACCACGATGTCGGCGCGCACCGTGTCCACCCACGCCAGCAGCGCCAGGCGGGACCCGAGCGATTCAAGGGCGGGCGCCGCGCTGCCGCTGCCGCTGCCGTCTTTCGACTCGCCTAGAGAATAGAACACTTTTATTTGGTCATAAGCAAGTTTTCCTTAAAAATAATTTTTCTATTTCTGTTTTTCTGTCTCTACTGTGTCTATGTCTAGTTTAATAAGAAATAAAAATGACTAAACCATTAAATAAAATTCATTGATTTATCGAAATCGAGCTTCGGGACTTCTTCAAGCTCTCTAAAACCAGAACAAGAATACCTCTTGTCCCTTCTGTAACAGATGAAGAGCGAGTCGCGCTTTGTGGAGTGTGCACCATCTGTGCATGCTCGTCTCTTTGGTAACTTTTAACTCTGGCTGGTTTGTCTCGCTGTTTTCTTAGCATTGGTTTTGAAAATTGGAACTACAGTTTTAATGTGTCGTCTGACGAAGACGACGACTTCGTTCGCTGATTTTGGAAAGAAGGTATCAAGAAATAAACCAAAGTTCTGCGACTAGTATTTCTGTGACTGACCGCTGTGCACCTGGTGCGGACAGACCCCGCTGGCGGCCAGCAGCGGCTGGAACACCAGGTGCGCGTCCAGCAGCATGAGCGAGCCCTGCAGCGGGTACAGGCTGCAGGCCGGGAGCGCCGCGGACGCCGCCAGAGGGTTCAGCTTCGCCATCGGGATCATCGGCTTGCGGCGCGGCGGCTCCTGGAAGATTGCTTTTATGTCAGCCGGATTTGTGTTCAGCGCTTGATATGGTTATACACGATATTCCGGTAACCAAGATGGATTTCTACTATTTCTTATAAAACATGGAGAAAGGAATGAGTATCATTTTATTAAAATTAAACTTAGAAAGTGAGAAAACCCCAGTTTGTTTTACATAATGAAGAAAATCAGGAGAGATGTCCCACAGGGTTCTGTTTTCAGAACTGTCCTATTTATTTTATTGAAAAATGACTACAAATGATACTTATGCAGTGCATAATTTGTTTAAATATAATAAGATTTTATGAGTATCATATGAATAGTTAAGAGTTGGATGCTTGTATCAGTATCTGGGCAAAAAATTACATCAGCGACTTAAAACCGGCTTTAGACTTAATTTTAAGTATGTTACTAAATTCGTTGTTCAAAAGTGAATGATACGTTCTACTAACGGTATGCACGGGTTCCTGCTGGGCCATCCACTGGTAGAGATCTTCCCGCGCGCGCTGAGTGCGACTCGCGTGCGAGGCGAGCGCAGCCGCGTGCGCGGACGCATTCGAGCACAGCGACCCGTCCGATCCCAGGCCCGCTTCTTCCTGCTCTGGAAACAGTAGGTTTGAAGGTAATGTAATGAATATTTTTATTTATTTTATTCAGAAAACAGACAAACAGTCATTACAAAACAATTACAATCAAGTATGATAACAGGTAGACCTAGTCTTCTTAATTTTAAGGTTATAAAAGTAGGTAATTTACTATAATACAACTATAGGCAGGTGCGCTTCACCAGAGGTAATAACCACTTAACATGAGCCACAAAAGCAATTTAACATTATTAATTTTTAATAAAGGTTAAAAAGGCAACTTTAGCTGCTGCTTGCTACATTGCATACAGTATTAAAACAAGCAGATTTAAACTTGTTTAGTGAGTTACAAAATATGTCAATTTCAGCCTGGGTATGCATAAAATATATTTAAAAAAGCTTTCATAGTAGTAAAGTGTGACAACAATGAAATCTAATTCATGTTTGTTACCAGAATTGTGCGGCGCAGCGTGCAGCAGCAGGCAGTGTTCGTCGGCGGCGTCGGGCTCGCTGCCCCCCGCGCCCCCCACACCCGCCTCCCCCGCCGCCCACTCCGCCTCCTGCGAACAAACCAAGTGTGTGAGATTCCCGTCCCTACTTCAAACATAACTAGTGGCTCTGTGAGCTATAAGACTTTGCGAGTCTATTTAGTGTATTTCTTGTGAGTTGATGTGGCAAGGCGAAGGTGACGTTGAGCGGCTTGAGCACCTTGTTCCTCAGCCCGTGCTCCAGAGAGGCGTGGTCACTCACCTCGAGCAGCTCGGGCAAGGCGAAGGTGACGTTGAGCGGCTTGAGCACCTTGTTCCTCAGCCCGTGCTCCAGAGAGGCGTGGTCACTCACCTCGAGCAGCTCGGGCAAGGCGAAGGTGACGTTGAGCGGCTTGAGCACCTTGTTCCTCAGCCCGTGCTCCAGAGAGGCGTGGTCACTCACCTCGAGCAGCTCGGGCAAGGCGAAGGTGACGTTGAGCGGCTTGAGCACCTTGTTCCTCAGCCCCTGCTCCAGAGAGGCGTGGTCACTCACCTCGAGCAGCTCGGGCAAGGCGAAGGTGACGTTGAGCGGCTTGAGCACCTTGTTCCTCAGCCCGTGCTCCAGAGAGGCGTGGTCACTCACCTCGAGCAGCTCGGGCAAGGCGAAGGTGACGTTGAGCGGCTTGAGCACCTTGTTCCTCAGCCCCTGCTCCAGAGAGGCGTGGTCACTCACCTCGAGCAGCTCGGGCAAGGCGAAGGTGACGTTGAGCGGCTTGAGCACCTTGTTCCTCAGCCCGTGCTCCAGAGAGGCGTGGTCACTCACCTCGAGCAGCTCGGGCAAGGCGAAGGTGACGTTGAGCGGCTTGAGCACCTTGTTCCTCAGCCCCTGCTCCAGAGAGGCGTGGTCACTCACCTCGAGCAGCTCGGGCAAGGCGAAGGTGACGTTAAGCGGCTTGAGCACCTTGTTCCTCAGCCCGTGCTCCAGAGAGGCGTGGTCACTCACCTCGAGCAGCTCGGGCAAGGCGAAGGTGACGTTGAGCGGCTTGAGCACCTTGTTCCTCAGCCCGTGCTCCAGAGAGGCGTGGTCACTCACCTCGAGCAGCTCGGGCAAGGCGAAGGTGACGTTGAGCGGCTTGAGCACCTTGTTCCTCAGCCCGTGCTCCAGAGAGGCGTGGTCACTCACCTCGAGCAGCTCGGGCAAGGCGAAGGTGACGTTGAGCGGCTTGAGCACCTTGTTCCTCAGCCCGTGCTCCAGCAGCAGCGGCGTGTACAGGATGTTCTTCCACTGACGACTCAGCACTATCACGCCCTGCAACCATCAGTTCAATTAAACACATTCCTAATACTCATCATGATCATTTCAGCCGGAAAACGTTCACTGAGCATAGGCTTCCCCACAGGTTTATAACGTGAACGGTCTAGCGCTAAGTATAGATTGTTTTAACCATAGGCTGATCATGTGGAAGACATTATATTCGCAGTTTCATAAAAAGCGTTCGAGAACAAACGGAACGGAAACGTTTGACATTTGACCGTTCACAGTGAGAACTATAAATCAATTCACCTTCTATCTTTTTCTTTTCATTAAACTTTTGACTGCTGCTTGTCACGCGTGGTTTTGCGGTACCTGTCTGAGCGTGGACAGCGAAGGCAGGTGCCTCTCGGCCAGGTCGGCCTGCACGGCCGCCGCGTCCGCCGCTAACGCGTGACGCAGCAGCACGCCGCACAGCTGCAGCGACGGCTCCTCGCGAAGCTGCCGCGCCATCGCCGTGTGGCGGTTGTAGCGAGACTGGCGAAACGAAACATTACTATTAGTTGTATTCAAGCTAACTCATGACATTAGCAAAACATTACAATCAGTCGAGTTCAAGCGACCAACCCGCACTAGCGTAGTCGACTAATACCTGATCGCTCTAATTCAGGGGAAGCACAAACCCCTCAGAAGGAACATGTATGATCTGTTATTGATCCAACTTACAGATCTTAGCCACAGATATCGTTCGTCGGCATATTTAAGTTCTCCCTACTCCTTCTTAACGAGTCGATGGCAAGTCGAATTTTATAATGTTGTAGCCCAGAATGTGGCCACTTAGACGATGGATTGTGTGGCGTCCATCAAATCTTGCTGCGTGCAAGTGGCAGGGCACGCAGGACATGACGTCAGGCGGGACGTTGTCTGCACTTCTCCACACACGCGGCTAAAATCAGTGTCATTGGAGAGACATAATTCATTCATCTCTGCTCCGGCCGACCATAGTCCGAAGTCTAGTGCAACTGAAAAGGCACAATCGGCAAGAGAGCAAAAGAGCAGATAGCGCAAGATTATCGGCGTAGAGAAACCATAACCGTACAAACTTTAAACGACAAAACAAACGCGAAATAAAAAAAAAGCATTCTTTCTTCCCCCTTAGTTTTATCGTATAGGTTGTAAAGTCAATGGCCGACCTTTGGCGGGGCGGGGGGCGGCGCCAGGTCGAGCGCGCCCGCCATGAGGCAGGCGGCGGTGGCGGCGAGCCGGCGCGCGTGCGCACGGTACAGCGCCACCACGCGGATGCCGAGCCGGTTGCATGGGTTCATCCACGCGTTGATGGCAGGAGCTGCAGTGCTTAGGAGGTTCCAGTCCAGTCTGCACACGAACAAACAAAAATTGTATTATTTATTTATTTTGGATGTTTGGATGTTTATTCCGCTTTCACGCTTTAACTATAGAATGGAAGTAAAATAAATAAAAACACATACCTGGTGTAGTCAATTTTCCTAGTGATAGGTGTCCGTGGAGGCGCGGCAAAGTTGAACCAAACCACCTTGAGATCAATGGAGCACGATGACGTGTTCCCGGAGGGCTGTGTGAGCGCGGGCGGCGCCGGCGCCGGTTCAGACTCCGGTTCCGGCTCGGGTTCCGGCGGCGGCGGCGCAGGCGCCGTGCCGAGATTTGGAGTACTCGGCTTAGAACTCGACTCCTTCTTGCGGAACAACTCTTCAAACCCAGACGTCCGCGCCGATTTCCTTTCGCCCTTTTCCTCTGAGCGGACTGAAGCCCTAGCGCCTTCATCGCGAGGAGTCCCGGGCGGCGGCGCGGGCCGTTCTTCCCCCACCTTCTGCTGGGAGTGACGCGACACTTTGATAGCAACGCCCTCTAATCCACACTCAAACATTATGTAGCCGATCGCGTTCTCTTTCTGGTTTTCTGATGTGGTGTTTTGGGCGTTCTGCAAGATCAAATGTTAAATATTGAAAAGGAATGTGTAACTTCCATGGGTCCATTTCCGAGACAACAGCACAGAATTAATATAGTACCAGAACGGCCACTCACCTCCTCCCGCCAATCGGCATTACCTCGTCCCTTCCGTTTGACATTCGAGGCGGCGAGCGAGGGGATACTGGATTAAAGGCCGTGCATCACTTACGCGCGCAGTAAATTAACTTTTATAAAGTGAAGCGAGTGAAATAAAAAAAATATGGGGAGGAGTTGCGCTGTTTGGGTGTCTTTCGACACATCGCGATAAGAACAGACGTTTTGATAAGTTTCCGAGTGTTGATGAAAAAAGGTAGGTAAACAACAAAATCAGATTCAAACGTTTTTTTATTTGTGTTACTCTTAGTGTATTGATAAGAACTAAATGTGAGCGCTATAATAATGTGCTTAAGGGGCACACAATGGCAAAATTAACAACTCAACGCGCTTTAGTTGAAAGTTCAACCGACGCACTACAGAACTAACGTTTACGTAGCGTGCGATGCTACATGGTAGTTACGTCCGACACTGCACAGGAATCGTGCGAAAAACTCGTTTTTTTTAACTTTTTTCTTGAACTACTTATGATTATTTTTTTTTTTTTTTTGCACGAATGAAAGATAAATGAATTGCCAATAATATCCCGTAGGAACCGTGTCCGCGTCTGTTGTAGTTTAGAAGTAGCGAGTTTAACAATAGGAACAGCTCGACTTCAGTGGCGTTTTTGGCATAGTATTTTACTGGATTTTTTTATTGGACTTTTGTTAAAGAGAAATAAACTATTATTATTTATTTATTTTATTTATTTAATATTTTCAATAAAAATCAGTCTACGCGAAATAAAGGTTATATATCCAAGTTCAATATATGTTTTCTGGAATTTTCTGGATTTTTCTGCTTACGAGCCTTAGGCCTTCAAAAACTGCGAGTTGGTATGGGTACACCCCTTAACCGTGTTAATTACAGTTACGGAAACCTTGGTGTCTCAATAATATGTTTATGTGATAACTAGGTAGCTGTTTAGCGAATAGTTTACACAATATTTTAGGTGTTTACTAACTGACACCTAGTGGTAATGTCTAGTCAAGCCAGTAATATATAAATTCCGACTAGTGTAATCCCTACATGGTTCACTCACACATACGCGTGTGTAAAAAGGAGTAGGCATTTGCGACGGCTGTATGAAGTGTCCGGGGTGTGACAACAGTTCTGATTCTATAGGTAATCGTGTAGCATGTCGTAAAAGTCGACTGAGAAATGGACTTTGCCGCGTCTGCATTATGCAGACGACGTGACAGTTATGACGAGAGAAGGAAAACAAGACGCACAATCGATGAGGAGTTTTTTAGCTCAGCTTTTCTTTATTTTTATTTCATTTATATTAGGGAAACCTACAGCTTAGATAGTAACATCGTAACTATAGCTAAGATACAATACTTGAGCCAATTACAAGCTTCCGCCTGTGAAACAATGTTGGATAATTTAATACATACACTCATACACTCTGTGATCTTCGTTATTGGCTATGTATAATTGTAATGTCACTTATTTAAGATATGTTTATGTGCTGTGAAGTGTCACTAATAATAAATAAATAAATAAATAAATAGATAAAAAGTGTAAGATGAAAAAGATATAACAAACATTTATGGTTGAAGTTCACAAAAGGCGTGAACTAGTCTTAATGGAGTTACCATTATATCTAGAGCCTCCCCGTGAACTCACCGCGTTATCGGCCGCCTCTGCGCAAGGTTCGGCGCGCACGAACGTGAAGAACACCTTGGAATGGTGCGTCGGGATGCCGGTGATGGTGGCGTCCTTCAGCTGGGACGCTTCGTTCTTGATGCGCCGCAGCTGACCGTGTAGTTTGCCTGGGGAACACAGATGGAAAGATCTTGTTTGTACGCCCTCTTATTTGATACGAAACTTCCATCAAACATAATAGCAAATAGTTACTATAAAATTAAAGGCTGAAATGAATGGATACTGACCGACATTGAGCGAGAAGGCGATATCCTCGGCCTGGTGCTGCGCGGACTCGATGTAGACGGGCTCGCCGGCATCGGGCGGGCGGCGCGGGTGGCCGCCCAGCAGGCGCGCGCCCTTCATGATGCCAAACGACTTCTTGCTGGCCAGCGCGCGCAGTGCCGGCCGATAGTACAGCTGCACGCGCTCTACGCAGCGCCGCGACAGCGCCAGCTCCGCCGACACGTTCTCCACGCACACGCCGAACAACGACACGCACGTCAGGTCTTGGATGTTGTCCAGTGCAGAGAACGAGATGGTGTCTTCGACGACAGCGGACTGCAGCAGCAACACGTCGACGCGCGGCACGCACACGCTGGCGGTGAGGCGTGAGCAGACTGTCTCCTCGTACACGTTGGAGCGCGGGATGGTTGCGAGCTCGCAGCGCTCGTCGCCCGCACCCGCCCCCGCACGCTCTCGAGCCAGCATCTGCGGCAGCCAGTTCAGCACGTAGCGCTTCTGCTTGAGCACGTTGGCGGCGCGCACGGACGACACGCACAGCAGGCGCAGGTGCGTGAGCACGGACGCGGGATGCACGCCCGCCAGCACCGGCGTGAGCGCCTCCACGCAGCGCTGCGCGCCCTCCAGCACCAGCGGCGTCAGCACTACGTCCACGGTGCCGCGCAGCCGCACGCTCACACCCGCCAGCGAGTCGCTCGTGGTCGCGCCGCCCCCCTCCACCCTCGCCGCGCCCTCCGCCACCTCCCCCGCGCCGTCCTCGCCCTCCCACCAGCTGCTCGGGTAGGGGTGCGCGCGCACCAGCGTGTTGAAGTTGTGCGCGGGCCCGCTCGGCACCTCTTTCTTGGCCTGCAGCTTTAGGGCGTTACCGCGACCGACGGGCTCGAAGTTGGGCAGGTAGCGCTGACCCACGTACACGAGTGTGCCGTCGTCGGCGCGCCGGAACAGCGGCACGGTGAACGCGTCCGAGCCGCTCGGCAGCGAGCACGCGCCCCAGTTGCTGCAGCGGTACTGCTGCAGCGAGTGCGTGTAGCTGGCCATCAGCAGCGGAGAGTCCACGATGGGCTTGTTTGTCTGCATGTGCAGGTTGACGAGCGTCATGTCCTCCTGCGAGGAGATGGCCGAGATGAACGACGTGGACGACACGGAGCCGCTCTCGGAGTCAGCGCGCGTGTCGGGCGCGTCCGGCGGCTCGGGCCGCGCCGGCGGCGGCCACTTCTCACTCGTCGTCTCGTTGATGCCGAAGCTGCGCTCGCGCGTGTTGCTGTGACGGCTGCCGAACGAGTGCTTGAGGCTCGACGAGCGGCTCGGGAACATGTCTTCGTCGGCGGAGAAGAACGCTTCGGACTGGTTCTCGCTGGTGATGGACATGGTGCGGCGCGGCTCCGGCGCGCTCTCGCCCGCGCCCGAGTCCAGCGAGTAGTGCGACTCAGAGCCACGCGCGCCCGCCGCCACCGCCCCCGCGCGCCACGGGTCGTCAAGCGGGCGGCGTGCGTCCTTGGCCGCGCAGCTGAGCGCCAACCGCGAGTCGGACACGCTGCTCTCGAGTTGCGGCACGCTGAGCACGGCCTTGTTCAGCTTCGAGTCACTGTCGATCTTGCCGGAGGAGTCGACGAGGCGCGCGTAGGGCACCTCCCCGCGTGGCGGGTGCGTGGCGGCACCCTTGCCAGCGCTGGTGTAGGAGGCGCGGCGCGCAGGGGGCGGCGCGGGCGGGGGCGGCGCGCGGGACAGCGGGTCGGCGCGCGGCGCGTGCAGGCGCACGTGGCGCCCGTACGGCGGCGTGTGGAACACCAGCTGCCCCGGGTGAAGCAGGCTTTGCCCGAAGCCGAACTCGCCCGGTGCACCCTCGATCACGTGGAACGATGCCACGTTGACGCCCTCGGCCAGGTCGGTCCCGCTCGGCTTGAGGAAACCGGGCCCGTTGCGGTTCGAGCCGAAGAACGCGCAGCCGCCGACACAGCCGCACAGCCCGCTCTTGCCGGTGTTGGGCCACAGGAACCACAGTCGTCTCGTCTTCTCGTCGTGGAGTTTGATAAAGCGGTGTTGCACGAGGTGGAGGTTCTTGGGCGTCTGCGGGAGCGCCTCGTTCGCCTCGATGAGCACGGGCCCGAGCGCGATCGAGCCCACGCCGAGCCAGGCGTCGCCGTCGGGGCGCGGGGCGGCGGCGGGGGGCGGAGGCGGCGCGGTAGCGGGGGGTGGCGGCACCTGCGTGTACATGGCGAGGCGCACGGCGGGCAGCAGCGCCGCCACGCCCGCACCCGCGCCCGCGCCGTGCAGGTTGCAGAGCGTGGCGCGCGCGGGGCTCAGCCACACCTGCAGCGCCGTGCCGCCCTCCGCCACGAACACCTCCACCAGGTCCACGGCTACACGCACCATGCGGTACTTGATCTCGTTGGGTGTCGGGCAGCGGTACTTGGCGGCCAGGTCCGTCTCCGCGCACTGCACGTCCACCACCCCGTGGTGGCACAGCTTGGCTGGGTTTGGCGGACTCAGCTCGTTCTCGTCGTCGCTCACCAGCAGGAAGAACGTCTCGAGCGAGGACACGATCTGGTAGAGCTGCGGCAGGGTGAGGCGGCCCGTCAGCTGGCCAAGCTGGAGCTCCATCATCCACGCGTATTCCACCGTGTCCTCGTCCACGGCTCGGTCCGCGTCGCTGAAGAATCCGTGCCCGCGCAGCTGGAACGACGACAGCATCAGATGGCCTTGGTACAGCGCGCCTGAATTGGTCGGATTAGTTCGAGAGAGGTTGTTCGATGACACGAGGATGGACGGGCTGAGCAGTAGTTGCAGCTTGGTCTCGCGGAAGGACTTGTCCATCTCAAAGCCGAAGCGCTCGATGAGCACAACGGGGCAGGGCGGCTCGCTGTCGCTGCAGTTCTTGACGAGGTGCGCCTGGATGTCGTGCAGCGTGATGGACACGGTGACGTCGAGCGGGCGCGCGCGCCGCGGGTCGAACGTCTCCGCCTCGCCGTCCCCCTCGCCCACCTCCCCCGCACCCGTCGCCGCCGCCGCCGCGGGACCCTTGCCCACGTTCTCGCCCTGCCAGTAGTAAGCGTCCAAGTTCGGCGACTTTTGCATGTCTGTGAAAGCCTGATCCTCCCCGAAGATGTTCTCCAGAAGATTCATGAAACTCGTGATGATCGTTCCATACGCGAGAAGGATCGAAGGACCGACTTCTAAATCAACGCTCACTTTGTCTGGCGGCAGGGACGTGCGGTCGAATTTGTTGCCATCCGGGGCCCAGTTCATTTGGGGTTGTTTTCGTATTCTGGGGATTCTCATTGGCGACAGGAGGATTTCCTCCTTCTCCGGTGTAGTGATGTCGGCCTGTGGCTCCGGCCCGAGCGGCGGGATGGGGTGGTACGAGTAGCGCACGCTCAGCGCGATGATCGGCACCGACCAGCAGTCCACCCAGCCCTGGGACTTTACACATTTCCTGCGCCACTTCGACGCTTTAAACCGGCAAGGCACTAGCTTCATATTTTTGTCGAGAGAGAGCAAGAGCAGTCTTGAAGTGTGGACTTCTGGCAAATATAGACTCATGTCTACGGCTTCGCCTTGGACCCAAATTTTTAAAGGAATAACATCGGGCAAGAAGTCTATGAATGGTAAGTCGAACGACACGTCTAGGAGGTCGCCACAGAAAGCGACATGATTATTCTCTTGATTCGTTGAGCTGCAGTCTATCCAGTTGTGCTGATTACTAACGGTCACTACTTCACATTCTTTCAGCAGCAATGATATCTTCCAGGTATATGGAACAAAGTGCAGGATATCGGGGCGGGCTTTACTGGCCCAATCGTTTACTAGATCTTGGAAGAATTCGATGTGAGTGTAGACGAAGTGCGCGGTGGCTTTGCAGCCCGTGAGCGACAGCTGCCAGCACTGGTGGTGGTTCCACGCGAGGGGGTAGTGGCACTTCACTGTATACTCCAGTGTTTCGCTCTCAGCAAAGCTTCTGTATTGAAGACTCGTTGTAGCTTCTAAATGTAGTAGCTGCCCCGTAATTTTTGTCGTATATCCGTCTTGTAACACGATCCAAGGCAGAGTCATTTCGAGGTACGATCCCGCACCAACGTTAATGTGGACGGCATTTGTTTCTTTATTTTTGGTGAACAAAATATCAATCGTTGCTTCGTTCAAGGTCGATAATCTGATGTCGAACGACTGCATCTGCCGGCGGTCTCCGGGCTTCGGTTGCGGCGTGACTTCAAGATTCTTGTAGTCGGGCGGGAAGAAGAACTTGAAGAGGTGGTCTCTCTGGCGGTCGGCCCAGGGTCCATAGCTGAAGTCGGTGCCTTTGCCGCACTTGACGTCGACGCCCCAGCAGGGCGGCGCCGACTCCACCACGTCGCCGTTGGCCAGCTGCAGCAGCACGGGCCGCTCCGGCACCAGCCCAGGCTCGTCCATGTAGAAGTACACCTCCACGTAGTTGGAGCTCATCACCACGAAGCCCTCGCCCATGTAGCGCGGCGGCTCGTCTACCATCGCCGTGTAGTTGGGGCTCGGCGCGAGGATCACTTTACAGTTGTCCGCCTTCGCCTTCACGAAGTGCATGAGGTGGTCGAGGCTAGAAGCGGGGGGTTTGGTGCTGTACACTAAATGCGCCTCTTCGACGGATACCGATAAAGTGGTGGGCACAAGTCGGTTGCCGAATACGACACGCGCTGAACAAATATCTGCTTTGATGACGGGGATGAGGTCTCGCCAGGTCCTCGCGAGCGCGGCTTCGGTGACGGCGGCTTCCTGCGCGCGGCGGCGGCGGCGCTTCTCGTTGGCGTCGTTCATGGCCTGGTCGGAGTGGTCGGCGTCGCCCCCCCGCTCCCCGCGCTCGCCCCACACCCCGCACGACTCCAGCCCGAACGTGCGTTCCATCTCCGCATACAGCGAGCTACGGTTGTAAACATGCAGCTCGAAACCGTTCAGCACTATCGACAGCCGCGTGTCAGAATGCGATAAATCTGAAACAAAACAATACTATCGGTTTACGAAACGAATACATAACGTAAGTATTAATAATAAATAGTAAAGTAAGGTCACCTTCAGACACATCTTTGGGGATGTAAGAACGCCACCAGCGGAATATCAAGTAACCATCCTGGATCCGCAAAGTATAGTCATATGTAATGTATACAATGTCTCGGAACATAATTTTGCCTGAGAGAGCATTTAGGGTGATGGAACCTGTAAAGAAAACCATCAAAATCAAATCAAATATTCTTAACCAATAAATATATTAATATTCTTATTTTTATTTTTTTATTCTTGTTAATATTCTTTAACCATTTGTCAAAGATCTTAAAAACAAATCGAGAACTGAGCCTACTGGCTTGGTTAGCTTAGATTTTAATAACAAGAAATTAAATTAAAATAATAGAAAAAATAAGTAACAGAATTCTTCTTTAGTATGTGTCATTACTTGATTAATTCATTTCACCCATTTGGTAATTAATTAAGTAAATAAAATAGCAATCAAAAGATGCTGCATGCAACAATCAAACAGGAAAAGTTGCATCAGAATTTACTGCAACTGTCAAACAATAAGGTGCTGGGCCTGATAACATATCTCCCATATTAATCAAACGCTGTGCTTCTAGTTTGGTGCTGCCTATACATATTATTTAAGCGGTCCATTGATGAAGGCACAGTACGTAAGCTCTGGAAATCTGCTTTTGTTACTCCAGTTTTTAAGAGTGGGGATAGGTCGAATGTAAAAAACTACAGACCAATTTCAAAGTTATGTATATTCGCAAATTTTTTCGAAAATATTGTTCACCAGCAGCTTTATTCGGCTCTTCAACAATCGTTCTCTTCAGAGCAGCACGGTTTCTTGAAGAGCAGATCAACTACATCTAACTTGGTTGTGTTTGGCGACTATATCACGTCACTGATGGACTCGGGTGCTCAAGTAGACACTGTATATACTGATTTCAGTAAAGCATTCGACCGGATCGATCATTTATTACTTTTAGAGAAGCTTTTTTACGCTGGTGTGCATGGAAATCTATATAGGTGGTTTTCCTCATACATTAAAAACAGATTGCAAGCTGTCGCGATAAATGGTTACACATCGTCGTGGATGTCCATTCCGTCGGTTGTTCCGCAAGGATCACTGTTAGGGCCGTTGCTTTTTAATCACTCAAAATTTTTACTATATGCAGATGACACAAAGATTTTTAAATCAGTTACAAACACGACCGACTGTCAATTGTTACAAGAAGATTTAAATAACTTCGAAAGACACTGCATTAAAAACAAGCTTAGCTTAAATGTTTCCAAATGTTTTGTAATGAGTTTTACTCGTAAAACTGAACCAATTAATTGTACGTACTTTCTTAGCAACGACCCTCTTACCAAAGTAGAAACTATAAAAGACCTTGGGGTTATTCATGATGCAAAGGCAGCCTACGATCTCCACGTTGACTATATAGTCAAGAAGGCTTCCAGATCTCTTGGTTTTATTAAAAGATGTACAGCAAAATTTAAAACCTTAAAACCTATTAAAGTTCTGTACTGTTCCTTTGTGCGCAGCATTCTTGAATATGCGTCAGTCGTATGGAATCCGCAGTACAACATTCATATGAACCGTATCGAATCCATACAAAAACGTTTTCTCAAATACTTGCAATACAAATGTAAACGGATTGAACATGGCTACGAGACTCGAAGCAAAACTTATCATTTCTTACCCCTAGTTAAAAGAAGGGAAGTAGCAGATCTAATATATTTACGTAATATAGTAAATGGTGATGTAGATTGTCCTGATTTGCTCAAAAAGATTAATATTAATGTACCTAGTACACTAACGCTTAGACACAGCAAGCCCCTGGTACCCCGCGCGCAAAAACTAACTATCGTCGAAATTATTTTATCGCACGAGTAAGCACCTCGTTCAACAATTTAGTCAGAAAGCAACCGCAATTAGAATCGTTTCGTACAAAACCCCTAGAAATAAGGCGTATTTACACTAGAGACTTCTTCGGGCCCTCCCATTCACGAGCGTAAATTTCAATGTACATTCCAATATATATTAAATACTTGTTGCCCTGTTTGTATAATATTTGTTTGTCCACTGCTACTACTCCAGACTCCAGCTTATCTGAATTTATCTGCGAATACCTATTATTGGCTACGTTGTAACTTATTTGTATATATCCTATTTTTGTTATAGAATATGCTTTTGGTATTCCGAATAAAATAAAATAAAAATAAAATAAATAAATAAAATAAATCCGAATTAAGTCTTAACAATATCCATATATAAAGGTGTTTAGATATAAATGCTTTTTGGAAAATGAAACCAGAGAACTTATAATTTACTCATCCAAACCAAATATAATGTTATTTACAAAATAATGTTTTAATACCTATTTATAACTACTGAGAAGTACCATTGTTTGGTAGTAAGTTAAGCAAATCAACTTATCACCTCTTCCAAACAATGAATTTGAACCACAACTAATCATAATTTGTTAGTCACTCTCAAGACTTCACAATTAACTACTTCACCACTCTTGTGACTTATATAAGAATTTAATTTATATATTACTAAAGAACACTTGATTTGAGAAAAAAAATACATTTATATTATTTAATCTTACAAGATTTTATTTCCCTAACTGACCTAATTGCTATGTACACCAAAGTGGTAAAGCAGGCTTAGACTAAGGCCCGGTTTTATTTCCCTAACTGAACTAATTGCTACGTACACCAAAGTGGTAAAGCGGGCTTAGACTAAGGCCCGGTTTTATTTCCCTAACTGACCTGATTGCTATGTATAACAAAGTGGTAAAGCGGGCTTAGACTAAGGCCCGGTTTTATTTCTCTAACTGACCTAATTGCTATGTATAACAAAGTGGTTATGCGGGCTTAGACTAAGGCCCAGTTTTATTTCCCTAACTGACCTAATTGCTATGTATAACAAAGTGGTAAAGCGGGCTTAGACTAAGGCCCAGTTTTATTTCCCTAACTGACCTAATTGCTATGTACACCAAAGTGGTAAAGCAGGCTTAGACTAAGGCCCGGTTTCATTTCCCTAACTGACCTAATTGCTATGTACACCAAAGTGGTAAAGCGGGCTTAGACTAAGGCCCGATTTTATTTCCCTAACTGACCTAATTGCTATATATAACAAAGTGGTTAAGCGGGCTTAGACTAAGGCCCGGTTTTATTTCCCTAACTGACCTAATTGCTATGTACACCAAAGTGGTAAAGCAGGCTTAGACTAAGGCCCGGTTTTATTTCCCTAACTGACCTAATTGCTATGTATAACAAAGTGGTAAAGCGGGCTTAGACTAAGGCCCGGTTTTATTTCCCTAACTGACCTAACTGCTATGTAGTATAACAAAGTGGTAAAGCGGGCTTAGACTAAGGCCCGGTTTTATTTCTCTAACTGACCTAATTGCTATGTACACCAAAGTGGTAAAGCGGGCTTAGACTAAGGCCCGGTTTTATTTCACTAACTGACCTAATTGCTATGTACACCAAAGTGGTAAAGCGGGCTTAGACTAAGGCCCGGTTTTATTTCCCTAACTGACCTAATTGCTATGTATAACAAAGTGGTTAAGCGGGCTTAGACTAAGGCCCGGTTTTATTTCCCTAACTGACCTAATTGCTATGTACACCAAAGTGGTAAAGCGGGCTTAGACTAAGGCCCGGTTTTATTTCCCTAACTGACCTAATTGCTATATATAACAAAGTGGTTAAGCGGGCTTAGACTAAGGCCCGGTTTTGTTTCCCTAACTGACCTAACTGCTATGTAGTATAACAAAGTGGTAAAGCGGGCTTAGACTAAGGCCCGGTTTTATTTCTCTAACTGACCTAATTGCTATGTACACCAAAGTGGTAAAGCGGGCTTAGACTAAGGCCCGGTTTTATTTCCCTAACTGACCTAATTGCTATGTACACCAAAGTGGTAAAGCGGGCTTAGACTAAGGCCCGGTTTTATTTCCCTAACTGACCTAATTGCTATGTATAACAAAGTGGTTAAGCGGGCTTAGACTAAGGCCCGGTTTTATTTCCCTAACTGACCTAATTGCTATGTACACCAAAGTGGTAAAGCGGGCTTAGACTAAGGCCCGGTATTATTTCCCTAAATGACCTAATTGCTATATATAACAAAGTGGTTAAGCGGGCTTAGACTAAGGCCCGGTTTTATTTCCCTAACTGACCTATTTGCTATGTACACCAAAGTGGTAAAGCAGGCTTAGACTAAGGCCCGGTTTTATTTCCCTAACTGACCTAATTGCTATGTATAACAAAGTGGTAAAGCTGGCTTAGACTAAGGCCCGGTTTTATTTCCCTAACTGACCTAATTGCTATGTAGTATAACAAAGTGGTAAAGCGGGCTTAGACTAAGGCCCGGTTTTATTTCTCTAACTGACCTAATTGCTATGTACACCAAAGTGGTAAAGCGGGCTTAGACTAAGGCCCGGTTTTATTTCCTTAACTGACCTAATTGCTATGTACACCAAAGTGGTAAAGCGGGCTTAGACTAAGGCCCGGTTTTATTTCCCTAACTGACCTAATTGCTATGTATAACAAAGTGGTTAAGCGGGCTTAGACTAAGGCCCAGTTTTATTTCCCTAACTGACCTAATTGCTATGTACACCAAAGTGGTAAAGCGGACTTAGACTAAGGCCCGGTTTTATTTCTCTAACTGACCTAATTGCTATGTATAACAAAGTGGTAAAGCGGGCTTAGTCTAAGGCCCAGTTTTATTTCACTAACTGACCTAATTGCTATGTATAACAAAGTGGTAAAGCGGGCTTAGACTAAGGCCCGGTTTTATTTCCCTAACTGACCTAATTGCTATGTACACCAAAGTGGTAAAGCGGGCTTAGACTAAGGCCCGGTTTTATTTCCCTAACTGACCTAATTGCTATGTACACCAAAGTGGTAAAGCGGGCTTAGACTAAGGCCCGGTTTTATTTCCCTAACTGACCTAATTGCTATGTATAACAAAGTGGTAAAGCGGGCTTAGACTAAGGCCCGGTTTTATTTCCCTAACTGACCTAATTACTATGTACACCAAGTGGTAAAGCGGGCTTAGACTAAGGCCCGGTTTTATTTCCCTAACTGACCTAATTGCTATGTATAACAAAGTGGTGAAGCGGGCTTAGTCTAAGGCCCGATTTTATTTCCCTAACTGACCTAATTGCTATGTATAACGAAGTGGTAAAGCGGGCTTAGACTAAGGCCCGGTTTTATTTCCCTAACTGACCTAATTGCTATGTATAACAAAGTGGTAGAGCGGGCTTAGACTAAGGCCCGGTTTCCACCAAAGCAGAGAGGAGAGGAGATGTGTTTGAATAAATTTCATTATTGAAGCTAAGCGGAGAGGAGATGTGGAAATAACAAATACAAATACAATACAAAAAAACTTTATTGATCCCATAATTTCTTATAAACAAGTCATTGGGAGCCTTCTTTTAAGCACTTTAATATGGTGCCTGTGACAGAAGAACTCCGCTCTTCACTTCCGTGACACTATAGGTACACATTAGATTAAAGAATAAAAGGAAAATAAAAAATATTAATATATTATAGTGTATATATATTAAGGGAGGGATTTGGATGGATACATACAAGGAGGAGTGCGATATATATATGTGTTTGTAGATGAAATGTAGCAATTGTGTGTTAGTGTGTGTATGGATGCGTGTGTGTAAGTGTGTGTACATGTATGTATGCGCGTGTGTGTGTATTTTTAGTGGCGAGATTAATATTATTATTTTAAATTATAATTTTAATAACGACATCTGATTGGTTATTCAAACACATCTCCTCTCCTGTCCGCTTTGGTGGAAACCGGGCCTAATTAGCCTTTCTTATCATTTCCATTCAACATCTGCTAAATCATTAACATAATAAGCATATCAACTAATTGAGGGGAATCATACACGAACTAAAACAGATATTTCTTTGTGACAATATTTTGATTGTAGACTATAATCATAAGTATGAGTTTTTAGGTAAACATTGTTTCTTTTAATCAAATCAAACAGACACCACCTGCTTATACAATCAGCTTTCAATCAATCAATCAATCAATCAATCAATCAATCAGCCTATTGCAGTCCACTGCTGAACATAGGCCTCCCCAAGGGTACGCCAAAGCGCACGATCACCTGCACCAAAATCAATCAGCACCAAACAATCAGCTTTAGCAAGTTTTAAAAAGACACCACATATACTTTTAAAATATTGAGTATGAAGTTATGTCTACAAAAAATTTGGTACTAGTTTCCTTTCCTTGGTGTTATACTATAGTGTAAACAGGGCTATGAACAGCTCAACAGACCAGGACTGGGATTCCTAAAAAGCATCAAAGTCCAGGTACAAAAAACGTCTTAGGTTTTGGCAAACTGCCTCGTGGAGAAAGTTCTGCGGCAACATTGAGACCTTCGAACAAGCTAACAGGGTAAGAAAAATTCTAGCCCAACAATCAAAACATGAGATCGGAAGTCTTAAGGAACCCGACAGCTCATACACAAGCTCTCCTGCCGAGGTGCAACAGGTTCTACTGCAGACACACTTTCCGGGCTGCAGACTTGTTGAGGACATCGAGTGGCAGGACACGGAACAAACACCAACGGAAGAGGTTTGGCACTACACCCATAATGTTATCACTGCAGATAAACTGAGATGGGCAATAAACAGCTTTCAACCATTCAAGGCAGCGGGAGCCGACGGTATCTACCCAGCCCTGCTTCGGTGGGGGGGAAATGATCTCATCGACAGGCTAGTTGTCATTTTGAGGGCATGTCTGGCATACAGATATATTCCCAAAGGATGGAGGGAAGTTAAAGTACTCTTTATACCAAAACCAGGTAGGAACGATTACACAGACGCCAAATCTTTCAGACCCATCAGCCTCACGTCTTTCCTACTTAAGACGTTAGAAAGGCTATGTGAAAGAGAACTGAGAGATTTATGATTTAGGTAGAAGGGATCGGGCAAGTTATGTCCCAATGACCACTGCGACCCGAGATGGATCTATTGTAGTCAGCCCTTCGATGTTAAATAGCCTCCTCTAGACCAACAGTTTTGAAGAAGCTGACGGTCGATATGGGGCTTAAAGCCTGGGCTTCCTGGGTGGCAATTTTGGGTCCTCCCAGTACCCGGCTTCTCTTATTGACAAGGGCATCGCACTCGCATAGGATGTGAAGCGGAGTCTCCTCGTCATCTGCGCAGAATCTACAGTAAGGGTTCTCAGATAGACCCATCCTGTTTAGATGCTTATTAAGCTTACAATGGCCCGTGAGGGCTCGGATTAATATCCTAACATTTTGCCGGTTCAATTTGAGTACCTCGGCAGTAAATTTGGGCAGGAATCCCGGGATCAGTTGCTTAGAGTGTGTTAAACCAGCTGATCCGTGCCACAGCAGCGGATGTTTGCATGTCATACTTTATTTTGTGCCTATTGCTATTTTACTTTAATTTATTTATATTTAACATGTAATTGTTTATATTTTATAAGTAGTAATAATATTTAAGTCCTGTTTTTAGCCTGAAATACAGGATTTTCCTAGTTCAGGCTCGTGTTGTTATTTCCTTTTGTATTTATTTAGTCTGTAGTAGTTTTATTGTACATATTACTCAATAAATTTATTCTTATTCTTATTCTTACAGCTTATTAGCCTGGTGTCTTTCCCAGGCTAGGAGTTGGCGCCTGGAACCGGACTTAGGCACTCCAAGAATGGGCTCTGGTCCAATAGGTCGGGAACTGGAGCCTTCCCTCGCCAACTCATCCGCTGCTTCATTCCCCCCAATCCCTGAATGCCCGGCACCCAGCCCAGACAAACCAAGTTCCTGGTGCCAAGGTAATTCAGGGCGTTGATGCATTCCAAGGTTAACGTGGAGGAAATTTCGTTAGACACCAGTGCTTTTAAAGCAGCCTGGCTGTCCGACAGGATAAGGATCCTTTTACCAGAATACTCCAGGTTAAGATGTACACAATCGATGATCGCATACATCTCCGCCTGGAAGACCGTAGCAAAGAGGCCCAGGTTTGTAATTTTCCTAACTAGAGGCTTTTTACAGAAGGCACCTGAGCCGGATAAGCCATCCTTGAACTGAGAGATGGTGTTCTATCGCGTCAGCCAATGCATGGCAATCAACACGCATACACCTCCGGTAAGTCCACAGAATCAGCACTACATATGGTGGTTAGTCGGATCGGAGAGGCTATTAAAAACAAGGTCGTCTGTCTGGGTACCTTCATTGACATCGAGGGCGCCTTTGACAGAACTAACTTTAGCAGCATCGGGTCAGCCCTTATTAGACATGGAGCAAATCCTGTGATGGCGGACTGGATCAAAAACATGCTTAACAGGTTGGTAAAATTTTCAGAAGGGGGCTCGACGGCAATTGTAGCCAGAGGCCGCCCGCAGGGGGGGGTGTTATCACCTCTCTTATGGAACCTGGTTATTAGCGATCTTATAACCAAACTGAATGCCAACCACTTTTATACTATAGGGTACGCCGACGACCTGACTATCCTAGTCACTGGGAAGTCTGCAGCGATTGTCTGCGACCTTACTCAAGGCGCCATCAGGATAGTCGAAAGATGGTGCTCGGACTTCGAACTATCGGTAAACCCTATAAAGACACAGCTCGTGATGTTCACACTCAAGAGAATCTTGGGAAACTTTCGACTACCAAAGCTTTTTGGCACTGAACTCCGACTTACTACAGAGGTAAAGTATCTAGGGGTTATCCTGGATAACAAACTCAATTGGAACAGTCATATTGACAAGAAGATAGACAGGGCAAGCGTCGCCTTCTGGCAGTGCCACAGGATGATTGGTAAGAAGTGGGGACTCTCCCCTAGGATGGTTCTGTGGCTCTACAGAATGGTGATCAGGCCAATGCTTTGCTACGGCGCAGTGGTTTGGTGGACCAGGTGAAATCTCTCCACAGCCGTAAACAGACTCCAAAAATTTCAAAGACTGGCCTGCATGGCTATCACGGGCTGTATGAGGACAACTCCAACTGTGGCTCTGGAAGCCATGCTGGGACTGCCCCCGCTGCACCTGTTTGTCAAGCAGGAAGCGGCCTCTTCTGCAGTACGACTCAGGTCTTTGAATCTATGGAAAAACTATACAATCCCTCACACCAAAATCCTCAACGAGGCAGTTGAGGACCTACCCATGCTCATGGCGGTAAGTGATAGGATTCCTAAGCAGTACGTCTTCGACAAGAAGTACATAATACAGCTCCATGAAGACCATTGGTATGAAGGGTTAAATCCGAAGGACTTGAGGATCTTCACAGACGGCTCCAAAACCAGTACGGGAACGGGATCAGGTATATTCTCTTCCGCTCCCCTAGGTATGCTCAACACAGTCTTCCAGGCCGAGTGCTTGGGGATCCTGCTGGCAACCACGGCAATTCTGTCCAGAAACGTCAAAGACCAATCTATATGTATTCTCTCGGACAGCATGTAAGTACTACAGGCCCTCAACGGTAACGTCCACACATCAGGGCTTATCTACGAATGCCACCAGAAACTAATGGAGGTACACTCTTCTCCATTCCCACTCCACGTCACTCTTCAGTGGATCAAAGGACACAGCGGCTCCAGAGGGAATGATGCAGCGGACGAGCTGGCCAGACGGGGATCGGACTTGAGGGTGCAGGGCCCTGAACCCATTGTACCCATTCCGTCAGGCCAATTCCGCACCATGCTCAGAAACCGTACCAAAGACCAACACAGCAGCTACTGGGCTGAACACGGGCATTGCAGGCAAGCTAAAGAGGCTTTACCAGCAATCAATCACCGGCTAGCACGCGCACTACTCACACTAAAAAGGCCCCAACTACGAATCGTAACCAGCGCGATTACAGGACACAGTTCTTTTAACAAACATTTTTTCACCATAGGTGTCACAGACAGCCCCATCCTCATCAAAATTAATGGCTTGATAAGGTTCCTTGAGGAGATCGGGTGACTCGAATAATCATCCCACCCCCACGCAAAATAGGCGCATCAGTCGTCGAGTTGCGGATAAGGACCCGCTTTTACCATTACCATTACTATAGTGTAGCTACAGGCCGCTCGAGCTCTGGGCCATGGGGTGGCTACTATACATTGTAATATTAACTTAAAAACACACTCATATTCCAGTTCACCTAATATGTAAGTTTTACTCATCACCAACAAAAGAAAAGTAAAAAAATCAACTTGAAGGAAATAATCAAACAAGTGTTACCTATTTTAAAGTTATCATCCTGAAAGTAGAACTTGTTTACAAGCCGTGTGAGCAGGAAGCCGAGCAGGCGGCTGTTGTAGTAGGACATGTAGACGATCCACGCGCACGCTAGCACCAGCGCCGCCATCAGCAAGAAGAAGTTGCGGTCCATGGCGATGTTCGCCAGCCCGTCCAGCCCGTCCAGCGACGACGCCCGCGGCGCCGGCGCCTCGCTCGCCCCATCGCTCGTCCAGTTCCTGCACAACACACACCATCATCTCCCGCACAAACATCCCGCTGTACCACACAAAGAGCGACGCAAAGTACCAAAACTTACATGCTTCTAAAACACTGTTTACACACTATCGTTCATTTTACATTGTAACACATGCATTGAGATTTAAAGTATGTATTGTTCGCTTTCATAACACTTTCTTGTATTTCGCGTATCACTAATCATCTCTACAAAATCAATTTGATAACAAACCACTGAAATATTTTCGTTCGATCGAGGAAGACGGTCAGATGAAACGATTGGCGTAGCGATAGTCATTTCATATTATATAGTACATTGCGTATTTGTTTTGAACCAATCATTTACAATGATCTATAAACCTAGCAATGGACAAGAAAAATTTAATTAATCGCTCCTCGCCCCTTTGCCCCTGACCCAGCTGTCAGAGGCTAATTGACAGTATTACTTTTTATTTAATTTTCGGTTAGGAACCTTGTTTTTTTACCAAAAAGGAACAAACAGCAAAATCAATCATTGTTACTAGGAAACACGAATTATTTGTTTACAGAGTCATACTTTCACTTAATAATACTAAGATTTGTAATATTTCCAGTAAAAATATATTAGAACAGACAACTAGTTAGTGAAGTATCTTACAGGAATAGGTATCATAGTTTTATTTGTTGAAAATGACGGTCGCAGAAAATATTGAAGAGGAGGAAGAGGTGGAAGAAGAAGAGGAGGAAGTATTTTACCCAAAGGTTAGGTAGGTAAAGAATTTAATTAATATTTGTATGAGTAAAATAGATCTTAAGTAATTGCGATGTTGCTGTATCTTTAATTTCAGGCGTTAATTTCGAAAAATAGAATAAGTACAATATAAATATATAATATACTACTCACACCAAAACCATAAAACATAGAAGAAGACAATTTGAAACAATGAAGGGCCACCTTATTGCTAGGATAGCAATCTCTTCCAGGCTACCCTGCACCACATAAGGACACCCACGAAATAACACCGACTTGCTAAGTAACTTTCGTCAAACATTGAAAACTATCCAGACAGTCAGGTGTGTGTGATGTGATTCAGATGGGCAATCCCGCAAAATCTGGAGCATATGGCGTTCGTGGGCAAGGATGTGCTGGCGGTCGCGCACGACGTGTACATCATGTTCATGAACCTGCGCACGGGCATGGAGCTGGTGTACCGCGCCGATGGGCCCGAGCGCGGCGACGGCGTCGACGTCATCGCCGGTAATATCGCCCTTCCAAGCTAGAAATACTAAGAAATAAAGACAAGCATCACTAAAAGGTTGTATGTATTATGTTTTATTATAATTTGTAATTTATATTGTAATAAATATAATAATGTAAGTATAGCTAGGTGTAATTTTATATTATTTATTGCGTACATTTAGATATAGAGTAGCTGTAGGTACACACTGATTCTTCCTATAATTATCATTGAATTTTGTTTATTAAGATGTGCACATTTTATCCGCGACTATTGTCTCCTTTTCTCTTCGGTAGCTGGCTGCTGGAAGATATTTATTTAGATAATAATAGTTTTTCTTTTGTGTTATTGTAATTGTTATTGTAATGGTTAAATATAGAACAATATATTTAGTATAGATTCACATGTCATATAATTAAATTAAATACAAATTGTCAAAAATAAATATCACATCAGTCAAATAACCCGCCCCTAACCGACCCCGGTGCAAAGGTGCCCACAACGCTGGCAGCGTTACCGCACTCGATCGCAATGGCCAACCTTTGCACCAGGAACCACCTGGAGCGAGAGTCATGTGTGCTGCCCCAGTTCCCCTACCAAACGTTTAGCTTCAGCACCCCAACTGCCCATGGTCTCCACCGCTATCGGGACAAAGTGGTAGTGCTGCTCCAGGGCGGCGTACTTCTGCCTCTTTTTAAATGCAGCGTCCTCGGCAGCAGCCGACGGAGAGCGGACGGTACGACTAAGGTGGCTAATGGCAACAGTGCTGACACCACGGAGACAAATACAAAGAGGAGCTGCCCTAAGACGTTTTCTATATGATAGCGGGGGTCGCCATTGGGAGGGGGTGCGGGGAGATGAAGTTCTGCTAACCATCTAGCGGTCAATAGCAAAACTAGCTTTGCAGCTAGACACTAATGAACCGTACTTAATTTTGCTATTACACACAAGATGGTTCTGTTCGTTAGTTCGTTACGCTGTATAATGATCCAGGCAAGTGAAAAAAACAAAAAATTCGGACCATTTTATAAAAAATGATCTATCTCTTCTTTTTGTATTATGTAGTCGTTTTTAGTGTAGGATTAGATGGGTCAGTATGGGTAACTCTGAAACTATAAGACATAAAAAGATCTGATAAGAAGAAGATCTCTTAATTATCCTGTAAATTTAAGTGTGCAATAAAGAATATATTTATATATACATATATATAAAGAATATATTATATAAAAAGATCTGTTCAATTTTGACACGGGATTTCACGCAAGTCCTTTATCATCATCACTTACTACCAAGTATAAGGAAACATCCTTGCCCAAAATGTGATATTTTGATGTCATATATTCAATTATAAATATTGAGTAAGTTCATCAATTATTATCTGCATTATTTACATATCTGGCCACCCAGCTTACTATACAAAATAATTGAATGAATGAGCATGAATGAAACAGGTCATATAATGTAGAAGGCTACAGTCAAGAAGTTATTCTATGTACTTGGCGATAGATGGCGTTGCTATCGCCGAACTTTCTCGAAGGAATAAGTTACGGGCATTAAAAATTGCATTAAAAAAATACATACGAGTGGAATTATGTCTTTTTTTCGTTAGAAATTGTTGTATTACTCGTACTGTTGCACGATACAACACAGCATATAATTTTTGCATTACTAATTTCAATTAAAATGGTTGTAATCAAACCAAGTCATATTCGTGTCGTATCCATAAAATCCAAAGTAACACTGACAGAAGCGACGCCTGGTGGTTAATAGCTAGTAGTAAGAGTAATTAGTCCGCTATGTATGAGACGGGACTAAGTTGCTTGTGGCACCTCCTCTTTGTATTTTGTATTTGTCTCCGTGGCTGACATACACTAAATAAATAAATAAATAATTGGCACTGGCGGATATCCCGCTGTATTTGGATTTCTACCGACTATACAATATTCTAAATAATTATCAGTTTTTACCATGCCTGTGACCATGCTTCGATATCTTTGGCCTGGATGTAAAACTGATTTATAGAGAAAATTGTGATATATTTTACGAACGACGTGCCTGCTTTCCTTCCACACAACTTTAGCATATTTTGCTTTGTTGTTTTTTGATACCGTGCTTCGGAAGGCACGTTAAGCCGAGTTGGTCCCGGCTACCATGTCGTTACATGAGTCTATAACACTCACACTAGAGTTTGTGAGGTCGGTTGTCGACCTTACAACCCACACGATGAAGATGAAGGAGAAGCATATTTTGTGTAGAGCTAGTTCTATAGGAAGGAATACCTATTGCTTAAAAGAGTCGATTTTTGTACACCGCAGCAGTATTTATTTTATTTATTTATTTATTTATTTTTTATTCAGTACAAAGACTTAAAGACTTATACAATATAGGACTTAATAATAAAGTTGTACAAGATCATTAGAATGACAGGGCATCTGTCAGGACCTAAACTAGGGTAAACCTGTAATATAGGTACAGACAAATGCAACTTCATACAAATAATATGTCGCTAGTAGTACATTTTTCGTGGTAGCGAAACAATATTGTATACACTGAGGTGTAACGGTTAAGTGGTATTGTACATAAAAAGAAGAAAGATTGGTTAGATAATAGGTAAGTAAAAGTGTATGTAAAAGTGTGGATGTGTTTGTGTGTGTATAATGTGATGATAGTGTGTAATGTGAAGCGAGTTTATTAATTTATCATTTACACAATATCTATTGGATGTGAGTAAGTAGGTTTTCGGTTTGAGCATAGGTTAAGGACTGTAGCCATTTGTCTAGTTTTTTATTTACTTCCCGTGTAGTTAATGTGTATATAGATATCTCCTTATTTATTTTGTTGTATAGAAATGCACTTTGTGCTTTATGTTGTTTCCGAGCAAATGCTGATCGGCATGGCACGGAGGGACAAACAGTATGCATAAAAGACCACAGTATCTAGAATTTAAAATCTATAGGTAGCTATTTTTTCCCCTAATTTCTCTCACATTCTCGTTAAGTTTTACCTCAAATGAGAAAGAACTCGTAAACAAGCATTTAAATCTGTTCCAGGTCACAGGAGCCATATATTCGCGTTCACGGAAATAGTTCGCCATGCTCGAATTTTTATAGCGATATATCCATCGTTTCAACTATTGGTAGAACTTAGAGGTATTATTATGAATTTAATGTTATTCGTGTATATTGCAGTACCATTCCTTCATCATAAGGAAAAAACCTTTAATCATTGTACCTACTTCTTCTTCATTGTACTAAACCCAGGTTACAGATGTGGCTCACGCCTACCTTAAATAGGACTGGGCCGGTCACGTTTCCCGAATGCCGTCTGATATCTGGGCAAAAGTTTTCACTGGGCCCACGCGAGTAGGGCATGGAATACCGGAGTAATTTTTCATACCGGTATTGATACCGGTATTGAAATTTCAATTACCGGTATACCGAAATTTCGGTATTTTTTCGGTATTTCTTGAAATACTGCTAGTTACTGTTTAAATGATTCCAAGAACGATTAGCAAGTCTCGTTTGCGAAAAGTTATTAAAGAAGTTTTCTACGCTGTATAGCAGAAACACTCAAACTATTTATCAACTCCCTAGAAACCACAAAATGAGTAATTAAAGTAATAGGTTATTAAGAATTCTAAAGAAAATACTTTGATCCAAGAATTATTTATATTGTTTCATTGGCACAAATATCACAATCAAATATTAAATTATAAATAAAAAAATTTTTTTGAATAACACGTTTTTACGCACTAAAAAGTATAAAATATTTTTTATTGAGATTTTTATTGGTGTAGTACTCTTGTAGGACTTAAAACGAAAAACGTGGGGTGCATGGAATAGATATTCTAAGAAGTAGAGAACGAGGTGATGGCTGAAAAACAGCATAGCTGACGCTGTAATCTTTTCATTGTCTTATTTTCATGTCTGTCTGTACTACTTATTGATACATAACATATTGTTAATGTAATGACAATGAATAAATGTCTTCTAAATCTTATAAGTGCCAGGGGTTGTTATGTGTTATGTCTTGAAAACTTACAAATAGTTATTATTAGTATATTATTTGCAGTGCAATTCAATTGTTGTGTATTTTATTATTAGAAAGACTTGCGTTTGACCATTATTCTAATCCAATGAGTCAAACACGACGATGTTGTGTTGTGCATTTTAGAAGTTCCTATGTCCAGCTTCCGGCTCCATCATGAGACCCTGGACATCACGTATGACTAAAGATCTTGTCAAGACAAATCCAATGAGTCCAAGCACGATGAGGTTGTGTTGTGCATTTTAGAAGTTCCTATGGCCACCTTCCGGCTCCATCATGAGACCTTGGACATCACGTATGACTAAAGATCTTGTCAAGACAAATTTAATGAGTCCAAACACGACGAGGTTGTGTTGTGTATTTTAGAAGTTCCTATGGCCACCTTCCGGCTTCATCATCAGACCAGCTCCATGGTGTCATAATATTGCATTGTCACCGAGGTTACATAAGTGTACCAAATTTCAGTACAATCGAATAACAGCAAGTGCTTCAAAAATGAGTTGCAAGATTCGGACCGAACAAACCCACAAATAAACAAACAAACAGACCGACAGACAAGAAAGCGAGTTAATAAAAACGTGTTAAAAAATAATAAAATGAGATCGTATAAAATCTATCAATGACTTTCCATTAGTTGAAAAACTACCGATATTGCAAAATTAGATCACTTTTATCGAAATACCGGTATTTTCCCCTCAAATACCGGTATCAAAATACCGAAAAATTTGACCGGTATACCGGTATTTCGGTATACCGGTATCCATGCCCTACACGCGAGCACCAGAAAACGTCAAGGTCGCCTACGGATGGTGGAATTAGATGTCCTTAACGACAGATGTGACGCAGAGTGGTGACGGCAGAGTAGAATACATTTGTCACCAACCCCTACTCTTTACCGGGGAATGATTGAACACCTATGATTGGACCAGAACCTTTCGTAGGACTGGCCATAAGCACAGTTAAAACGGCAATGAGGGAGTACGCGAGGGCGGGGCACAGGGATGAGTGGCTGGGCATAACGGGACTCGCACACTCAAAATGATTCATAGACTCCCAATTAAATTGGCAGAGCGCTATATGGAGCCTCAGCAGGCGACAGGCCCGTCACCTAGTGGGGGCGAGGACTACAGGTTCACACCCCCAGGTCTCACTATAAAGTTCAAGGCTGAATTGTTTGACGAACTGGGGAGTGATGAAGATTAGGTATCTGGGGAAGCACAAAAGGATGGGTCGAAGTGCTCCGAGACTTTGACGTCTCGGCTCCTCCAAAGATAAGAACCCCTACTCTTCCAGTGGGTGTCGTAAGAGGCGACTTAGGGACTACACATTGAACAGGGAACGGGCGGCAGCGCTCTCTGATACAGTAACCTTTTAATCTGCGATCTCCAACCCGCCTGCCAAGCGTGGAAATTATGGCCAAACCCTCCACTTAAGTGGAGGAGGCTCATAGTCCAGCAGTGGACTGTAACGGGGCGTTGATTTGATTTGATTTGAACGACAGATGGCAATATATGGCCGAAAAGAGAGGAATTGAAAAAGGGGAGAGAGACCTTTGCCCTGCAGTGGGACAGTATAGGCTAAACCTAACCACATTGCCTCCACATTGTGGCACTCACATGAGACAGCATAATCGTTTTTGTACCTTATCCTATCCTATCCTTACTATCTTATCCTCAGACAAAGACGTAAACCGGTACAAGGGTCTGTGTCTGATGGAAGGGGAGCTGATCGCGGGTCTGAGCGGTTTCCCGGACTATCTGATCACGGTGTGGAGCTGGCGGCTCAACCAACGCCTGCTGTGCGTGCCCACCGGCATCGTGCGCCGGCAGCAACTCTTCGTGTAAGCTATAGTCGTTATACAAGCAAGCGCACTTCTAAACAATATTGGTTTTAGTTTGATTGTTATATTTACATGGCCCAATATTATTACGACCCCTTGGCACTACGTGTTGTAACGTGTTCTTCAATAGCAAAAGCGTGCACCTTGGATTGTTTGGACAAGCTCAACGTGGTTTTTCTTTCACGCAGCAACAAAACTACATGGGAGCAACGGATCAACGTTATATTTTTCGTAAAAATGAAACCCGGAAGTAGTGTATCATCTTAACAACGCGGAGGTAGACGGGTCTGACAGCTAGTTATAACCGCTAAATGTTACAGTGCGTCGCGCATGCATATGCTGGTGTGCCAGAGCTACGGGCAGGGCATGGTGGTGTGGGAAGTGGCGCCGTGCTTCCGCAGCTGCTTCCTGATGCGCCGCAACAAGGACGAGTGCGGCACTTGGGACATCCCCGAGCCGGCGCTCGTCTCCGCCTGCTGGACGAACGAGGGCTTTCTCTACGCCTGCGACGCCATGAGCAATGTCTTTGCTGTAAATACAAGACGTCATATTTATTATGTTGACGGTTATTTTGCTCAACAACGGCGACAAAGCCCAGTTATTGCTTCGATCACAGAAATTTCTGTGATCGAAGAGTTATTGTAATTCAGTGGAAAAGATTGATGCAGGAAAGAAAGCCGTTTTCTTTCATACTTAGTATAAAATTACAATTTGTATCTTTCATGCCTACTTTTCCAAACCTTACTGCGCAGCTTTCGCAAAGAGACGACATAATTTGCCGTTATGATAATTTGAATGCGAGTCGAGTCGAGGGCAAGTTTGGATCTGAATGTTACAATTCGGCCGTCTATGTAACTGTTTTTTGTAACCAGTTACTAAAGAAGAAAATGTTTTCATTCTTCTGCTTTATTTTGTAAGCTTTATTTCTATGACAGTATGCACCGAGTAGAATAGAGCTTTAAGTCCAAGTTACACAGAGCCGTGCCGGGGGCGGACCGCGCCGCTCCCGCTCTGTGTGACTTGGGATTCAGAGTTGTGTAATGCAATGCAGTACGATATGTTTATTTCGAGTATTACAGGTAGCGTCGGACGGTATCAACATGGTCTCCAAGTTGGAGTGGAACGATGAATACATAGAAGGGACTAGCCCCTCTTTGCTATGTGCATTCGGCAGCGGTATCCTATTATATGCATGTGATCATAAATTCCGAGTAAGTATTATTTGTAGATACGTGCTTATTTTTATTTATCACAGCATTTACCAAAAACAATACCTACAAAAAGTAAAACATATACGCAGTAAAACGTACATTGTATTCAGTTAATCAGTCAATAATTTGAAAACTTATAATATATGGCCCTTGTATAAGTAAGGTAACAAACAACAGGTTTTATTAAGAGAATAAAGCGTCATAGTTTTCAGAACTTTACATTTACATTGTATTACTCCAGTGGTTGAAGAAGGTGGAGCCGAAGCCGGATGAAGAGAAGCCCAAGGAGGATGCGAAGGTGAAGTGGCGCGTGGCGTGGGAGCGGTTCCTGGAGATCGAAGACGAGATCCTGCGGCTGACGAGCAGCTCGGCGGCCGAGGTGGCGGCGGCCTGGACGCGCGCCGGCAGCGTGCTGCGCCTCACCATGACGCAAAGCAACGAGGACTTCGTAGACATGCGTCTCTTCACATATAAACAGAGGTCTTCACTTTCTTTTTTCTTTTGTCGTGTATTTTCATTGATGGTAGTAATAGGTACATTTTGGATTGAATCAGGCAACTATTTACAGATATTATTGACGGATAATATGACGGAATCTACTTTTATATCCTCTGTTTGTGCTGTAAGTTTTCCAAATAAAGTAAAATAAAAGTAAAATAAAAAAAAATGAAGCGATTAGTTGTGCTCGCAGCCTAATATCACGCGTAAACTGGCCTTTACCTAACATAAAAGATAACTAGAGTTAACTAGAACCGCAATTACTAATTTTAACACCTTGTAAGATTCACTGGAAGCAAATCACAAATAAGAATAAACTTAGAATAAACTTCCAATTCATTGTGGTATGACATCTTATTTCGAAAATCAGGCTGCTGATTGAATTAATTGTCTGTTAAAATCTTACAGAAACATCACAAAGGTCAAACTTATCTCACCGGATTCTAAATTTGTCATCTGTATGAATGATGTCAACGAAATGTGCATATATGAAGTAATGACCGCGAAGCTGGTAAGTCGGTGAAATATTGTATGTAGTACTTGTACATTCATCATCATCATCTTAGACGTCCACGAAAGACGTCCACTACTGGACAAGGCTTCCCCTATTTTTTATTATCATACAACCTATGTAGATATCGGCACGTTCATATCTTGAAGTAAAGAGAGCTTTGGAAGGCACTCACGCCACCAAGAATCTAAAATAGTGTGGCCAGCTGACCAGCTCGTCGCCTTCGCAGGAATGATCAACCCAGGATAAGCCTTTATTTATTTTACAGAGCTAGACGTGCTGACCACTAGACCTGTTAGATAACCTGAAACAGTTATCTATTTGAGTTCCCGTCCCTTCATTTATGTAAAAACCTTGTAATTATCATAACGTTGTAGGTCCTGAGAAAATATGTGTCTGGTACGGAGTCATCGTTCCAAGTGAGTACCACGGAGCCGCTGGTGGCGCTGTTCGGCGCGAACGGCACCAACTACGGCATGGCGCTGTACGAGTGGAACGACGAGGAGCTGACCCTCACGGAGAGGGCCCACGTCTGCCTCACGCACCAGCATATCTCACGCGTCGTGTTTTCGCCCACCGGTCGCGAGCTCATTGCCGCCGCCATGTCTGCTGGACACATCTTTATCTACCAAGTAAGTAACAATGTAGAAAGTTTTAGCATATCTACCTGCATTACATTTATAACAGAATAGAATAGAATATTTATTTATTTGCCAAAATACAAGTAATAAATTGATCTTAAAAATAAAAACAATATAGTAACAATGTATTTTACCGAGCATTCGGTGTGCAAATATTTTGTAGGTACATAATACCTACCAGTCTTAACAACAAAGGTCTCTAAAATTATATAAGTGGGTTACCTAAAACTAAAAACGTAGAGGTTAGAGGATTATACCGTATCGTAATTCTTGTCTTATATCATCACATTTTTCTGTAGGTAACTCCTGCTCCAGGTTATAAACTGCAATTAGTACGGTACACAGAAGTGGGTCGCGGATTGGCAGACTGCTTCCTCATGAAGGTGGGACCAGACATGCGCGCATTTGCTTTGGTGCTCTTCTCAGACAAATTCATTCTGGGTAAGTATAATCATTTTGCATGTTCTTAGTAGCATTTATAATTATTTTTTTATATTAATTAAGCAGGCAAACGAGCGGACGAGCCACAGTGGTGGTAAGTGGTTGTCGTCGCCCATGGACATTCGCAACATCAGGGAAGTTGCCAACGCGTTGCCAGCCTTTGAGAGCCCTGTACACTTGCCCTTTGAAGAACCCCATGTCAAAGCGCAAAGGAAACACCTCAGGGGAGAGCTCATTCCACATACTGTAGGCTTACTTATAGAAAGATAGATGAAAACTAATTACGATTGACCCAAAGTAAAGAAGCTTTGATTAGGTGCAGGCCTGAGAAGGCACACGTTCAGTGGTCCAGATGATAAGTATTACCTCTACAGTACGCATTATGCAGTGTTTATGATTTACGTGTTCGGTACAGGTGAACGTATCATCTGCGTTAATGCGGTTACTGGCAAGGACAATAAGTTCGCGGGCAAGATGAAGGGCCCGTATTGCAGGCTGCTGCCACTCTCTGTTAAAGACACGATGTTGGCCATTCCTTATTCATCTCGGGACTACCACATCCTGAAACTCTCTGGAGAAGTAAGCTTTTGTTATTCTCTACCTTATAGTTACAAGTAGATAAATATTATTGTGTATTGTAAGGAGGAACAAACCAGAAGAACAGATGTTATGTAGGTAATTTGCTTAGTAGTCAGTTTTAAAATAGCTGTTTTAAACTTTTTCTCAGTCGGCTTTTGTGAATGTGTTATTGCTCGAGAGAAAGAAGGACAGAATTTCAAAACGTAGTATGGTGTTACACAGAAAGGTATAACAGTTGCGGTGAAGATTGGCGAAATCATAGACTCCAAACACGATCTAAAGCAGTTCAGCGGCATGCGCGCACCCAACGCGCTGCTGACTTTCGGCATGGAGGGCAATGTCTTATTGCGAAGCCCCGATGGTTCACCTGACTACAGTAAGTGAAACCTTGTATCGTAAACGTTCTTACTTTTACTACGATGACTCAGCGAATTAAAGATAATCTTGTTCCTCAGTCTCGCGTTAGTAAAAGTTTCAAGCAAGGCATCTTAGCAATTTGAATGTGACTCCTTAATCTTTTACTATAATAATTGTATTGAAGCTGTAAAATATAATCTACAGTATTCAAACTGACCGTGTCGCACCGCTACGCGTCCGGGGTCCGATACGCGGCGATCGACGCACAAAACCGTGTGGTGGTCCACACTGGCTGCAACAAGACGATGGCGGTGACGTTCCTCAACGGGCTACGGCCGGAGCTGCAGGAGAACGTACACCACGAGCCCGTCGGCCTACACCACTATGACCACAGCACCTGCCTGAACATCTTCAATGCTGACGAGAGTGAGTATTACCTCTCAGGCTGGTTGCCTAGGGCAAAGAATAAATACTCACTACGCTTCATATAATATTATTATATAGCTGTTCCAACTCTATTGAGTTTTTACTTTCCGTCTTCATCATTAAATTGGTTCAATGGTAAAATTGTCTTCAAAACTGAATACGCTCTCCCACAGAAAACTACCTGGATATACAAGAAGAAAAGAAAGTGCGAGAAGAGGCGATGGACTACAAAGAACAGCGGGAGGAAGTAGTGCGCTCCTTCAATTCCATACAGATGAAACTTGTGGAACTCTTGGAGGAGAATATCGCTGAGAGGCCGCTGCACCAGCTGTCACTTTCTGAGTTCAATTTGCATCTAGAATTCAAAAAGGAACGACTGAAACAGGTAAGGGCGGATGAGTTGGATTATATTGTTCTTAGAGAAATGATAGGTTTATTTGAAACGGAGTGGTTGGATGGAGTAGTATTATTTGGATAAGTATACGTGGATATCCTTGTTTATTACGAGAGGGTGACTTTGCAGGCAGAAAAGGAGCGTGAAGAGATCCGCTTGAACACGGAGGCGAGGATTCGCGCGCAAGACAAGGTCACCGCTTGGATCAAGAAGACCTGCTGGGACACCATGCTCACGCCGCGCGTCAAGATATTCGCCATATTCAGCCATTACCAAGTAAGCTACTTTCATCTTCTAGTGCCGTTGCGTGTTATAAAAGACATTCATGACATGATCAAAGTATAGGCATATACTGTGGTTATATACTTTCTTTTGCCAGGCGGGAATGTTTTTTCTTTTTTCTCTTTTGAATTGTCGTAGTTAGGTTAGGTTATAAATGTAGGTAAATAAGTCAGATTAATTTGGAGTAAAAGGTCCGCGCAGATTCCGTAGTGGTGGCTATAATGCTCGTAGACAGCTTAGTAGTGTGGCTACGACTCGCATAGTAAGCAGCTTAACTCAGCAGCAGAGAGTCTACCAGCACATACGTCCATGTTATAGTTCTAAGTCTACCTGTGGTGTAGGTACAAGTACAAACACCTCTAGCTTGAAACATTGGTGAAATAAGATCAAAAATAATACTGATTTATTTATAAAGAAAGGCATCGCGGTACTGCTCCTAACATGGCGTATGTGTACTTTTAAATTATTTCGTATAGGTAGAGAACTTCCCAGTGCTACCGACGCAGCGGATCAACTGGCCGGAGCTGATGCAGGTGGAGCAGCTGCGGTTGCTGGAGATGGAGAACGACGCCGACGTATTCCGCCCCTGGGAGGAGATCTTCGCCGCACCCTCGAGCGTCAAGCCGTTAGTACACTGTCACACCTGCAAACTGCTGATTAGGCACCATTTGGATGGTTAAGTAGAGTAAGATGAAATATTAATAAAAATAGAAAAGCATCATAAGCAAATCTGTGAGTGTTCGTTCATAAGAATGTAATACATAAGCAGGTTTTTCTTCATCAGAGAAATCAGGAGGTAATTTTATTGGTGATAGTAAAAAAAAAAAACATTCTTCTAAAGAAATGAGTGAGAAATTAGTAGAAATCTGACTCGTGTAGTTTTGGAAGTAGTTAAAATTATTCCTTGAACAATAAATAACTTTGGATGGATAATTCACTCAGTTATTGAGGGAGTTGAATACATTAAGTAGATAAATATGGTAAACAGAAAGACTGTTTCGACCTCTCTTGGGATGATGGTGTCGGTGGAGGAGATAAAAGGCGGCGGCTCGGAGCAGCAGCAGATCCTGGAGGAGGAGATGGTGGAGGGGGAGCCCTATGTGCTGTCAGGGACGGGCACGCACAAGTTCGTGCCGGTGCCGACCTACATGATCCCGCAGACGCTCGCCTTCAGTTTTCTGCAGATGAACATGCTTTACCAGATCGTCAAGGTAAGGTGCCTTGGTATTGAAATCAACAAGGCATAACATTTTGTAAAAACTTTTAGAAACTTTCAATGTTAACGAAACATTTACTGCTTCTGTTGAAACATGGTTGAGGCATTAGTATTTATTTGACACTTATTGGATGTTGAAATTAGACGTTATGACGTTCGTTCAGTCTAACTGGTTACGTGACGTTGCAGTATAACGTGCAGAACGTGCGACTCTGGTTCAATAAGCAGTTCGACGAGCTGATGGCAGCCAAGAAGCGGGAGTGCGGGCTGGTCGTCGAGCGGAACACGAGACTCCGCTTCATCCTCGAAGGTATCTACGTATACAACCCTAAACAATACTAAGCTGTTACATGAAACTATGTATATTAGTACCTTAAGAACACTATAATAGTTACATTTACATAACTGCAATGACAATTTTTATTTCAGAACTGAACAAGCTTTCAGACTTGCGCGGAAGTTTTCATCACATGATGATACAGATTCACGACCCCGTGTGGAGACAGGAAGAGGATCCCATAAGACTTACGAGAGTGTTAGTAGAAGAAGTAAGTATAAATCAAACCAAAGCTAGAATCAAACCAAATAAAAGTTTGAGAAATAAATTAGGTATATTATAACTAATTTTCGTAGATTTTACCTGCACATCACCGCATTTAAAGTTTTGTTTAGTTTTAAAGTTTTTCTATTTGATACTAACTAACCCAACTTACATGAACAAATCACTATCACAGCTATTCGGATTGTTATAGTGCACCATTCCGCCGTGGAAGAGTCATATCAGCTTGCCACCCCCGGAGTTGAAGCCCAAGGACGACTTCCGCGAGCGCGCGCTCAACGAGATGATGGACGGCGTACTCGAGAAGCTGTGGCATGAGGAGATCAAGAAGCTCATTCCCAAGCCTCAGTGTATGGTGAGCTAATTCCCATAATATTTTTTTCTTCTTTACTTCAACTTCAATTTAAAATCCTGTCGATTGCTTATGTTAGCGATATCGATTTTGGTACCATGGCGATAGCTAGAAGACGGCAAAAGGCTAGTTGTCACTACGGGAATATAAAAAAAAAACTAGTGTAGCCTAGCTACCGATCAAAGATCTCCGAGGCAGTATATTATTATTTTGTGGTGCAGTTGGACAAAGAGCCGGAGCACTGGAACGAGGACGACCTGCGGCTGGTGTTCGACTACGAGGCCAAGGTCAGGTTCCGCAACGAGGAGCGCGAGAAGTACCGCAAGATGCTGCACGCCGAGTACGCCAAGCTCAGCCAGGTGCTCAACGAGGGCGTCGTCAAGTTCAACATGAAGGTGCTATTACGTGCTATAGATAGGGTGTATTACTTTTTATTTATTTTATTTTTTAGAAACAAACAGTTACACATGGTTGTAAAAAAATACAAAGTAAAGTTTTAAAATATAGACTTACAGTTTTCTCATTATGTCAATAACAGTAGTAAGGTAAAAATCAAAGTAGATAAAGTACCTATAGAAGATAAAATACCCAAACCTTAATCACTTGAGAACACATACAAAAACAAACGTTCCGAAATTGAAGCCAACTAGATTACTACTAAGTACTACTTTTAGACAAAAGATAAAACAACATTGACTTAAAAATATAACTTACTATTTCTAATAAATTAAATTGTACTTTCACCACCTACACTTTCTTTATCACCATTATTATCACTGTTGTATTTATTATATTTCTCACACTCTCTTTTCTTACCTTTTTTTTCCTTCTTCTTTAATTTAATTCATTCATTAATTGCCTTCTCTATCTACGAGTAACAATACACTTGGGTACCTACTTGAATCTTAACTGTGATTTATATTTATTTTTATATTAAAGGTGAAGGATCTGTGGCTGACGAAATTGCAGGCAGATTCGGTGATCGGGCAAGAGAATCTAAACTTGATGCGTTTGCGTCGCGCCAACCTCGATAGAGTCGAGTCAGCGGAACAGCTTGAAAATCTGAGGTAAGAAAGAAAGAAAGAAAGAAAGAAAGAAATTAGTATATTTGCATGAACACAGTAATGGGATGTTACATTTTTTGCGGTTCTTGTATTCAACCTGTGTGCAGGTGTGCAAATTTTACATTATAAAGTTATTTATGGTTATATTCTAAGAAATCTTTCACACTGTAAAAACATTTATCTAATAGCCAGTTTGTCAGGGTTTTTTAAAAATCTTATTATATCTAGGGTTTTAAATTCGTCAGGAAGATTATTAAAAAAAAAAAAAATCCCACGCCGGATTTTAAAACATATTAGAATAAAAAGGATTAGATAACATTTTTGGAAGTCCCCCGACTAGAGTAAAAAAATAAGAAAGATAAAATTAAAAAATCTATAGAAAGAGTAATTTTTCACGAATTCCGCCATACAAACAACTATATTCTGACCTTTTCCTTACGTTTACGTACCTGCTTACCTTTTGGTTTATTAGTTACTCCATCATGAAAAATAAGTAACAAAATAAGTATGTACATAGTACGATAAAAATTAAAGCGGCGAAAATTACAAACAAACCGCCATATTGTACACTTTTCTTTTTTTTTTGTCTTGTGCCAGTGTCATACAGAGCACACAGCCAACTCAAATTACTACGAGTCGTGTACATGTGTACGATTCATATAAAATTTGAATTTAGAGAGTATGCTATAAAAGACTCAAAAACATTGAAATTTCTGAACGAAAGTTAGTTTGCCGGCCTAAGTCGTTTGAGGGCACATTGCCGGCTGCTGCTGTTTTGTATGGGGCAATGTTTCGTCCAAAATGAGTCACTTCGCGTACTGTTTTTTTATTTATATATTAATTTATTTTATTTTATTATTTATTGTACACAAGAACATAACAAAAGACAGTAATAATCACATTTTTGAGCGTGTCGGAGAAAGTAAATTGTATATACCTTCGTAATTTTATGAGTCCGACTTATTTAAAATCTACATTATAATTTAGTTTTTGATTAATATAAATTGTTATAATATTTTAACTGAAATTTCGAACAAAGAGAGCGGTGATGGCAGCCCCCGACGTGTTTTATTGGATTTGTAAATAAATGAGTATGCATAGTACCTATACTAATGAATATTCTTGCTGTGTCTATCTCTACGAGAAACCAAAAGGTAAGTAGGTACATCAGGTAAAATAAGTTTCTGAACAGCCTCTCGCCTCTATTACTCCATTCAGATGCGCGTGGTTCTGGTGGACCTGTCAAGTATTGCCGGTGGGTAGCCTCCTACAGATAGTGTCAGGCCACATTAAACGAACCTTTGGTTGTTTGTATCAGGGCAACCATAGCGCAGTACGAGATAGAGGCCGAGGTGCTGGCGGCGGAGCTGGTGCTGATCAAGGAGCAGAGCAACGACTGCCAGACGGCGTACGACGCGCTGGCCGCCAAGGACCGCCAGATGGACCGCTCCTTCAAGAACCAGATCTCCGACAATCCGCCCATCGTCATCGACCAGGCCTATAAGTTTTTCAAGTAAGTATCATTATGTTTTTTCTTTTTATCAAATTGGTTTGCACTTTTGGCTGTCATCGCAGGATGCTTTTGGGGTGTTCTGTGACTTATGTAAGGCTTTTGACTGCGTCGATCACGAGACGCTGTTAATAATAATTGTAAATCTGTCCGATTGCCAATTTAAAACTAAAATTAAAAATATGTTATATACGATAAATGATTACGTAGATGATGAAAACGTCTTGCCAACTATTGTTCCAAATCAGCGGAATAGATTATAATTATTATGATTTATGTATGATTCTTTATATATATTTAAAAGAAAAGTACAATAGATACGACTCCTCTGGAGTTTCTTCTGAATCCATGATAGCTTTGACGTCGAAAAATGATTTGTAAAAATCTTAATTCAAATGAAATATTTTTGATTTTGATTCTCTTCCTTTGCCATTTACTGTGTGCAATAAAAAAAAAATGTTATTTATTAAATGTTTTTTGTTTAATGTTCTATGTAAATGGTAAATAAATAAATACATTTTTATTGGAAAACCAACAGTTAATTTCAAATACATATTATGCTATATTTTACGATACACAAGTTAACCAATTTTTCACTGATGCTACCAGGTTTTCACTGATGCTACTATAGGAGGAACATGTGTTATTATTGAAAAAGGATGATCAACTCCGTGACAATATTATACAGCTGAAGGTCTATAATAACTAATAAACTAATGACGCAGTGTGTCAGCTAGATAAGTTTTAAAATAACTTGATTTCTGTATTGTGCGAGTGATAAATAGAATATATCTAGATCAGTGTACTTTTTATTATATGTGGTAAGAGCTCTGTACATATATCCATTTCGAACATAGTTTTTGTTAGTATTCGATACGTCACAACTAAACAATCGTCTGTGTCTTAAACTGTACATTTTAATAGGTACAATTATACTGCACGCAATTTGTTAACTGAGGGCAGTCTAATATGTTATTAACAATTTTAAATAGAAAAACTTGATCCGCTATCTCCCGTCTAGAGCCTAGGGCCATGATTTTGTGATAGGTACCTGCTTCAGTGTAATTATCGAACCTTTGTCCAGTCTTATAATTAAGGTATCTAAGAAATTTATTCTGAACTCGGTCGATTTGAAAAACATACACAGCATATTGAGGATTCCATAACTGGCAGGCATACTCCAATTGACAGCGCACGTAGGTGAAATATAAGGATTTAATAGCATGTATGTTGGTAATTTTTTTTGACTGACGTATTAAAAAGCCTAACGTTTCATCGATTTATTGACTATGGTATTAATATGTTGATTATAGAGCAATTTACTATCCAAAAGCACTCCCAAGTCTTTGGCCTCGTTTTTCCGTTCAAGGGCAGTATCTTGTAGTTTATATGTGAACACCTTTACATGCCGATTTCTAGTAAATGACATAATAAAACATTTTTTCACATTTAAATGTAATCTATTATTGACGCAGTAATCATTAAATCTGTTTAAGTCATCTTGAAGGTCTTCAGAATCCCCAAGGCATTTAATACCTTTAAAGACTTTGAGGTCATCAGCGTATAAAAGTATTTTAAGTAAGGTAAGACATAACCCACCGGAGGAGGTTGCCATGTACACCGATAGCTTCTAGTTTCTTTTCTAACACATAAAAATCGACTTTGTCAAATGCTTTGCTATAATCGGTGTACACAGCATCCACAGCATTCATACACGCTAACAGATAACTATTATAAACCACGAGGTTGGTAACAGTCGAGCGACCGGATATAAAACCGTGTTGGTATGAATTTAAGGATGTCTTGATTACACTGTATATTTGATCAACAACTATTTTTTCAAATAACTTCGCAATGGTATTTAACTTTGAGATAGGGCGATAGTTTCTAACATCACTTTTAGATCCATCTTTGTGTATGGGAGTAATAAAAGCCTCTTTCCACCTATCGGGGAACCTATTTTCCTTCAAAGACATATTAAATAAAATGGCAAGTGGTTTTGTTAGAACAGAGGAACACTGCTTCAAAATTATTGGAGGAATTCGGTCAGAACCTGCACTTTTATTCAGATCTAATTTTTTTATGTAATTTAAAATTAAATCCTCTGAAATTTCAATATCGGATATTATATTTTGGATATTATGAGAATAGGCGGATGATCCACTATTTGATAAGGGGTGTGAAGTTTCATAAACGGATGATAAATATTGCAGAAATAAGTTACAAATACCTTGACCGTCGTTAGCTGTAGCAGAGTTATAGGTCATTAGGTTAGGCAATCCCCTTTCCTTAGAAATTGTTCTTAATGTAACTGAAAAATGCTTTAGGGTTGGTCGGGATATTTGACTGAATTGTTTTTATCTTATGTTTAGTACGCAATGTTTTATAATTGTCCTCATCCGTTTTATTTCCATATTTTTTAAACTTATAAAAATATTTCATTTTTTCCTTAACAACTTTTATTATTAAAACAGAGTTGTACCATGGCGGATATTTTTTAGTAGATAGGCGGGTTTTTGGTATAAATATATCCATGAAATGATATAGAGTGCTATAAAAACAATTAATTGATTCTTCTAAAGATTTTCCATAAAATAAATCATACCAGTCGATACTTTCCATTTCATTAATCATAGAATCATATTTCCCCCTGTGAAAACGGTAAGTGGTACTGTGTTGTTCAGGAAGACACCTTGTAGTACTTTTATTTATATCGATAATGAGGGTCTTGTGAAATTTGTCTTCTGTGACTAAAGGCTCGTCCGCTTCCGTCACAGTAGTGTCGACGTTAGAGAGAACTAAATCTAGTATGTTGTCGCAACAATTAGACAAGTAATTATATTGATTTAAATTGCAATAGGATAATGAATCAAGGACAGAATTAGCTAAACCTGAACTAACGGGAACTGGTGTCAGATATTTACAATTACTTTTTAACTCCCATTGGAGGTTATCTAAATTAAAATCCCCTAAAATATCGAAAAGATCATTTGTTTTAGTGGCATTGGAGGTTATCTAAGTTAAAAGAAAAGTTTCGAATTTCAAAGTTATCCTTTCTTTGGGGTAATTATTGGACTACTTTCATAGCATCCCATTTATTTAGTTTCCTAGCCTTACAATCCTGCATTTACTATTCAATCAATCAATCAATCAATCAACCTATTGCAATCCACTGCTGGACGTAGGCCTCCTCAAGGGTACGCCAAAGCGCACGATCACCCGCTTTCCTCATCCAGCCACCACCAGCGACCTTCCTCAGGTCATCAGTCCACCTGGATGATTTCGTTTCGTATTTACTATTAACATTGCGATTATTTGGCTTATGTGACAGGAAGCGTCCGAAATGGCACCAGCGCTCCAGTATGATCCCGGTGGTACTATACGAGCTGGCCAACGCCATCGCAACCAGCCTCCGTCCGCCGCTTCTGCACCCCGACTGCGTAGACTACTTCAAAGGGTGAGTACTTACTTTATAATAATAATAATAAGACATTTATTCACGGTACACAAAACAAAACACACACAGAGGGTACAAATCAAATAAAATAAAAATGCACATCAACAAAATAAAATAACATTAAAATAAACAAAAATGTACGTGCACAGCGTCACAGAATTACAGCGTGCGCTCCATTCCGCGCACCGCAAAAAGGCAATAGCTCAGCACTATGCTGCATTGCAGTACCCACTAAGTAGACATTACAACACAGCGCTGTTTTTCAGCTATTGCCCTTGCCAGATGACGCGCCATCCATAAGCAAATACATAATAATAAAGAAGTGAAAATACAAGTGACATAGTAAGAATCAATAAAATAAAAAAAAGACACAAATAAGTATAAAAATGCGACCGAAACGCAACAGCTAGCAACACTAGTTTAGTGCAGGCAGCAATACGCTGGCAACGACGACGTGCGGCCATGTTTTTTTACCATGACTGTCCAATGTAAAACCTGCGTCGCATATCGCAAAATTTCTAATCCAGACTACTGAACGTTACTTAAAAGGTTTATTCCTTCATCTGCTCATCGCCCTTAAGTATTTACATGAATCCTACTACATTCATCACCGCATACAAATTATAATGACATATTTTTTCCAGGGTGGAACAATTGGACCAAATAAGCAACATGCCAGCGATTATGGACGAAATTTTGTGGGCCAACATGTGTCGATTACGCCGTGTCAAGATTGAAAATGAAATACGAGTTAGTAGAGTACTCGTATAAGATAGAATTCTAATGTTTCTTATTTTTGCGCTACCGTAGAGTACTCGTATAAGATAGAATTCTAATGTTTCTTATTTCTGCGCTACCTGTGAGTGTAGGTAATTAGGTATAGTATTACATAAAAAACAATAATAATAACTTACTCTTATTTAATTTACAATATTCATCCACCAAATCCATCCAAAGATAGTTTCCAGTACATAGCTTGGTGTGTTGTCTGTCAGATGCGCGCGCTGATCCTGGAGGCGGCATTGGTAGAGAGCACAGTGAACACGTGGAATAAGGCGCTGCAGGCGCGCCGCACTTTCCTGCTGCAGAGCACCGCAAAGGTCACGCAGCACCGCGAGGCCGAGCGCGCGCAGGCCATCAACCGCTCTATACAGGTGCTGCAGAAAAGCACTCTCATTCTTATCTGCTCTCTTTGACAAATTGTAAAAAAGATGGATTGCAGAAAAGTTGTTCTAGAAGTGTCATGCCGTTTTGATATTCGCAAACGCATTGATACGTGATTTGGATTTGAAATAGCAGTGTTTGCCGGACGAGAGGGTAGTCAACTACATCACTGATGCTCTCACAGATTGTTACAATTCTTTTTATTTTTATTTTAAGAGTGTGTTTTACAGCTGGTGCTGCCAGCGGGGCAGGTGGAGATAATAACGACGGGCCACATGGAGGATTTCGACGACGCAGCGCTGATGCCCCGGGAGGACATCGAAGAAATTAATAAACTCATTATGGTAATGGAATGAGAAAATTATATCCTAATCACTCATGCATTTTTTGCCATTGTCTTACTTTACTTCATTTAAAAATAAACTCTTAAGAGATGAAATATCTTCAGAAAGAATCTACTTATATATTTTGTGGTACAGAGAGTGGGTGCGATCAAGTTGCGCCTGCTGCGTCGTCAGATCGAGTTCCGTAAGGCCATCCTCGCCAAGGAGTGGGAGCACGCGCAGATGAAGATGAAACTCAGACACATGCTGCAAGAACTTTACACCTATGGGCGCCTCAAGGTCTGTTGTGCATTTTACTTTCAATTTATGTGTAAACTTTAATTGGTAATGATTTCCAAATGCCACAACGAAATCTCTCGTTTTTAAATCAAGTATTTTTTTTTGCTGGAACCTGCGTAAAGGTCAAGTGTGCTATTGTCACGTACAGATTGTGAAAGAACTGCAGTGGTTCCTGAAGAACAAGGAGAAAGGTTACACTGACGAGGACGACTACAAGCGGCTGGAGAAGGAGATGGCAGCCACCAAAATGACCGTAGAGCGAGTGCTGCAGGACAGCGCGATCCACGCCGAGGAGATGCAGGTGAGGCCGGCGCGACTGAAACCCTCCTTTACTTCCCAACTGCTTCATACATAAGTGGCTGGAGAAGGACTTACCGCTGCTAAGATGGGTCCATTAGTGTTACTGGCTAGTCAAATAAGTTTTTTTTTCATTCCAAAACATCCCAATTTTTCATTATTTTTCTGAATTCTGAGATCGACATTCCGAAAAACAATTAAGTTCGTCTAAGAAATGGCAATAAAATCAAGGGGATTTTTCGGAGATATAATTGAAAGATGTAAATAATTCTGGTTTTTATTATTTTCTACATTATCAGTTAACTTTATTTTCTTTTGCAGATGAAAATAACCCAAACGAAGGAAGCGGCAAAAGGCCTAGACATTTTAATCGACCAACTCCATCTGAAGGTGTCAGCAAAACGAGTCAACGAAGACGCATTGGAGCCTATTCGAATCCGCCGCATCTTCAAGAACAGGTAAGATTATTTTACGAAACAGCCAACTATTATAAATTAACAAACCTGAGTAACAAAGGGCGCATTCCGAATTAGACTTTCAGCGCTGTCAGCGATCAGAAAAGCAAAAAAACGTATGAGGTTTGACAGCTGACCGTAATTCGGAACGCGATTACAGGTGCTTTAATCGATTTCAGCGCGTCTCGGAACGCAGGGAAACTGTTACAGCTCTGCTTCAGAGCTCGACGTGGCTTATTATGTTTTTGTTATATTATGGTAACTGGTGTTGTGTGTTAGGATGGAGACAGTGGTGGCGCGCAGCTGGCTGGTGCGCGAGGTGCAAGCCAACCACACGCGCATCGTGCTCATGCAAACCGAGCTGGAGCTGCTGCGACTGAAGACCTACCCCACGCTTGCCAGCTTCCAGACCTTCTGCTAGTTGTTTTGCCCCGCGTTTGTGTTCACTGTAGACATTGAAATACGCGCAGCATTCAAGCAGGATTCTGAATCTGTATTACTCTGAAAATGCTTTAATATGTCTCTGCTATCTTAAACCCCGTTAACATTGTTATGAAATGCTTATAAATTATGTTCCTATTTATTTATTGTCATTACCGGAAACTCTATCTCCCAGCGCTATACATGCTTGATCTTATTAGTAGTAATTTATCTATTTTATTAGTAGTAAAACAATCCCCGATTTAAGAGAAGGGACGAATAGAATATGTCTGTTTAGGTACTTACTTTATACGAACATTGTAAGTTGTGACTCATTCAATAAAATTATTTGATGCTTAAGAATTCCATCCTGGTCTTTATTGATGAGTAAATTGTTTCAGCAATATTACAAAAAACCTAACTAACCTAAATTTAGTTATACCTACAAACTTTTTTGGACGTGACTTTTTACAGGAGAATAGGGAAGCCTACTTACTATAAAGAAAAAAAACTAAAACTTTTGGAAATACATAACTTTAATACATAATAATGAGTGATCATTTTATAAATTTTATCACATAAGAATCACATTCTTGCCAATTTAGCTGTCGTCGGTCGAAACTCGACAAATTCGTTAAAATTTACTAGATTTTAATTTCTAGGTTGCTATCAGTCAAAATCCTCGCTTTACTCGTACCTAAGTTTAAGAGGCTACTGATTGACGATAAAACAACTAAATTCAATATTCTGAATTAGTAATAATCACAGAACATTGAACCGATCAATTATTACGTATACCTACGGGACTGAAAAACAATTTTGTGTAGCAAAACCTTGAGCGGACACGGTGGCGGCACGGGACGGGACATTACCTATTGGTTTCCTACATTACAAACTAAGAAAATCATCCATATAAATTTTCAAGAGCATTTTATACACCACCTGTGATGTGCTAATTATATCACTGGTGTGTCGCCCGCCAAGTCAAAGTACTTTCATCAACATCGTCATCTGTTCCGAGATGTTCACTCATGGTCTGGAAGGAAAATTGTTATTCCTCCTACTTCCCTCCTTTGAACCGAATGAGCTCTTCATATTGTCAGAAGTTCAGGTGCGGACACAGCTAGAGCTGCGTGCGCTGATCGTAGACAATGACGGCGGCGGCGTCGGGCGGCAGCGGCGCGCTTCGGGTCTTGCTCAGCGCGATCAGCGCCGCGTGCTCGCTGCGCATGCGACTGCGTTGCTTCTTACCGCCGCTCACCTGCGCAACAGACTGAAGTGAATCGACTCTGAAGTGCAGTATTCAGCTAACGGGCAATGAACGCGGGCGATGATTACTTCTACTGTTTCATCTGAAATGGAACAGCAGCGTAGACCCACATGTTATTTTATTTCAAAAATGTCTTTCTGATAACTTCTTCTTGTTTTTATTGAACTTTTTTGAAATCGTGCTCTTTCTTTCGCAGAATCACCATAACAAAATGTAAATATATCTGATGATTTGGACTATTTGGCGTGCCTTGGCACTAGAGTTGGTAGAGATCAGTTTCTGAGGAGAGTGATTGCAAAGACGCGAGCTGTTGTGACCGCAATTAAGAGCCTCGCATTTCCGCATCTGCTCCGCATCAACTCTGATTCGAGCTCTATTTAAACTGTTCTTACCTTGGCGTACAGCTAGTAGAGATCGTTCACGGGGGAGGGGAGGACCTGGTGAAGGAACGCGTCTTCCCCTTTCACGCCTTCCTCTACTTCGAGCTCCATTGAAGCTTAGACTTAGAAGCCTTGTACCTTGGCATACAGCTGGTAGAGGTCGGTCTCGGAGGAGAGCGGACGCGGGCGCGGGCGCAGGAACGCGGGCAACGACCGCGTCTTCAGGGCCTCGCACCCTTCCGGACCCCCCTCTACTTCGAGCTCGTCCAAAACTGAACAATTTGGAGAATTAAGAGTAAAAAATATTTTTTTCTCCGACACGCTCGAAAATGTGATCATTATTGTAAAAAAACAGTACGCGAAGTGACTCATTTTTGGACGAAACATTGCCCCATACAAAACAGCGGCCGGCAATGTGCCCTCAAACGGCCTAGGCCGGCAAAGTAACTTTCGTTCAGAAATTTCAATGTTTTTGAGTCTTTTTACAAGCTTTTATTTAGTTTCACCTGTCCCGTTGTCTGTCTGTCTGTCTGTCTGTCTGTAATCAAATCTTGCAAGTTAAATTTGATCCACTTCCCAGTTTCCGATTGAGCTGAAATTTTGCATTCATGTATAAATCGGATGACAATGCAATATTATGGTACCTTGGAGCTGGTCTGATGATGGAGACGGAAGGTGGCCATAGGAACTCCTCTAATACAGAACACAACCTAGTCGTGTTTGGGCTCGTTAGATTTGTCTTAACAAGATCTTTAGCCATACGTGATATCCAGGGTCTCATGATGGAGCCGGAAGGTGGCCACAGGAACTCCTTAAATACACAACACAACCTAGTCGTGTTTGGGCTTGTTGGTTTTGTCTTAACAAGATCTTTAGTCATACGTGATGTTCAGGGTCTCATGATGGAGCCGGAAGGTGGCCACAGGAACTCCACAAATACACAACATAACTTAATCATGTTTGGGCTTGTTGGATTTGTCTTGACTAGATCTTCAGTCCTACGTGATGTTCAGGGTCTCATGATGGAGCCGGAAGGTGGCCACAGGAACTCCACAAATACACAACATAACTTAGTCATGTTTGGGCTTGTTGGATTTGTCTTGACTAGATCTTCAGTCCTACGTGATGTTCAGGGTCTCATGATGGAGCTGGAAGGTGGTCACAGGAACTCCACAAATACACAACATAACATAGTCGTGTTTGGGCTTGTTGGATTGGTATTGACGAATACTTTGACACTAAATCAGACTCGATGATGGAGCTAGAAGGTGGCCATAAGAACTCCGTAATTAAACGACGCAACCCCACCGAGTTTGGGCCCATTTGATTTGTCTTGACGAGTACTTTGATACTACATGGTAACCAGGGTCTGATGATGGAGCTGGAAGGTGGCCATAGGAACTCCGGAACGACGCAACTCCATCGAGTTTAGGCCCATTTGTTTCGTCTTGTCGAGTACTGTGATACTATATGGTAACCAGGGTCTGATGATGGAGCTGGAAGGTGGTCATAGGAACTCCGTAATTAAACGACGCAACCCGATCGAGTTTGCGCTCATTTGATTCGTTTTGACGAGCATCTTAGTTGGCGTGAATATGAAACTCCAACAGATTTGGGAAAAAGTTCGTTCCGTTTGTTATGAATGTGGATTATTATATTATTATGTCTGATTGATTAGATGGATGCCCCAATGCCAAGGTGAGCACGTGCCGAGGGCTGAATGGTATGAGAGTGTATAAACATTTCATATCGCTAACGTTGCGCCTCAGGGTACCAGGGCGAACCCTGTTGTACTGAAGCCCTTATCCCTCTACAATGGACCTCGGCAAGGATGGCATTCACATAATACAGCCTAAATCAATTCAATTTCCTGCTAAATTTAATTACGGCACAGCTGAAAGAAGAATGCTTCCGATTGTCTTGTCTTGGGCTTCAACTGTGCACAAAATGCAGGGAACTACTGTAGATCATGCTGTTATTTATCTAGGCTCCAAATTATTTGCTGCTGGTCAAGCTTATGTGGCTTTAAGCAGAGTTAAGTCTTTAGGAGGACTTCGAATCGAAGAACTTGACTGCTCCAAGTTGACTTCGAAGAAACCTTGTAATGTTGATGCATTAAAAGAAATGGATAGAATGAGAAATGTTACAAATAACTAACTTGTGATTACATAACTAATTTAAACATTAGTTTACCCTACTACAAACAAAAAAAATGAAATATTTAAATACAAATAAAATACATAAACTTTAAGTGCTCAAAGCAGCACATTATTATGTGAACGTACTACGGACTACATAAGGGAAAAACGCTGCTACGCGCTACTAACTACGTCGTAGTAAATCTCGAATTAAACAAACTAAAAAGTTAAAAATAAAATTAAAGAAAAAAAAACATTTTTTAAAAACAAGCTTTTATTATTTGTTAAGAAAATGAACTAAAAAGTTAAAAATAAATTAACTCTAATTAGAAGTATAACACTTTATAAGTTCATTGTAACCTTTAACGATAATTAAGCTTCTTTGTCTACGACAAAATAATTCCATATCGTAATCATATATTTTTAACACCAAAACTTTACACCTTAATTATTAAATCTTCCCGTTTTTATTACAGTCTCAATTTTATAAATAATAAAAGCGTGTTACATTTTGATGGTATAATTAAGCTATCACAATGTAACACGCTTTTTTATTTATAAAATTGAGACTGTAATAAAAACGGGAAGATTTAATAATTAAGGTGTAAAGTTTTGGTGTTAAAAATATATGATTACGATATGGAATTATTTTGTCGTAGACAAAGAAGCTTAATTATCGTTAAAGGTTACAATGAACTTATAAAGTGTTATACTTCTAATTAGAGTTAATTTATTTTTAACTTTTTAGTTCATTTTCTTAACAAATAATAAAAGCTTGTTTTTAAAAAATGTTTTTTTTTCTTTAATTTTATTATAGCATACTCTTCATAAGTTTTAATGTTCTAAATTCAAATTTTATATGAATCGTACACGACTCGTAGTAATTTGAGTTGGCTGTATGCTCTGTATGACACTGGCACAAAAAAAAAAATTACAGTATGGCGGTTTGTTTGTAATTTTCGCCGCTTTCATTTTTATCGTACTATGTATTTATTTTGTTACTTATTTTTAACCCCCGACGCAAAAAAGAGGGGTGTTATAAGTTTGACCGCTCTGTGTGTCTGTCTGTGGCATCGTAGCTCTTAAACGGGTCAACCGATTTGGATGCGGTTTTTTTTATTTGAAAGCAGGTTTTCTAGCGATGGTTCTTAGACATGTTTCATCAAAATCGGTTTAGCTGTTTCAAGGTCATCAGCTCTTTTGTTAACTGCGGTAGGGTTCTTAGACGCATAATGTGTATTTACGAAACTTGAAAAAAATGTGTATTTAAAAATTTGAAAAACTCATGTATGCTATATAACTTTGCATGATGATGGAATTATTGGTCTGATGCTGCAGCCAGGATATCCAGCACTCTTGAAAAAATAATAGCAGATGTGTCGTGTTTGGATTCGTTTTGTTCAGTATTTGATTCTAAATACAATGCAATGGTGGCAACACGATGAGCTGATGCTGCAGCCCTGATATCCAACACTCTAGTACACTCTTGAAAAAATAATAATAGCAGATATGTCGTGTTTGGATTCGTTTTGTTCAGTATTTGATTCTAAATACAATGCAATGGTGGCAACACGATGAGCTGATGCTGCAGCCCTGATATCCAACACTCTAGTACACTCTTGAAAAAATAATAATAGCAGATATGTCGTGTTTGGTTTCGTTTTGTTCAGTATTTGATTCTAAATACAATGCAATGGTGGCAACACGATGAGCTGATGCTGCAGCCCTGATATCCAACACTCTTGTACACTCTTGAAAAAATAATAATAGCAGATATGTCGTGTTTGGATTCGTTTTGATCAGTATTTGATTCTACATACATTGCAATGGTGGCAACACGATGAGCTGATGCTGCAGCCCTGATATCCAACACTCTAGTACACTCTTGAAAAAATAATAATAGCAGATATGTCGTGTTTGGATTCGTTTTGTTCAGTATTTGATTCTAAATACAATGCAATGGTGGCAACACGATGAGCTGATGCTGCAGCCCTGATATCCAACACTCTAGTACACTCTTGAAAAAATAATAATAGCAGATATGTCGTGTTTGGATTCGTTTTGATCAGTATTTGATTCTACATACATTGCAATGGTGGCAACACGATGAGCTGATGCTTCAGCCAGGATATCCAGCACTCTTGTACACTCTTGAAAAAATAATAATAGCAGATATGTCGTGTTTGGATTCGTTTTGTTCAGTATTTGATTCTAAATACAATGCAATGGTGGCAACACGATGAGCTGATGCTGCAGCCCTGATATCCAACACTCTAGTACACTCTTGAAAAAATAATAATAGCAGATATGTCGTGTTTGGATTCGTTTTGATCAGTATTTGATTCTACATACATTGCAATGGTGGCAACACGATAAGCTGATGCTGCAGCCAGGATATCCAGCACTCTAGTACACTCTTGAAAAAAAAATTGCAGATATGTCGTGTTTGGATTCGTTTTGATCAGTATTTGATTCTACATACAATGAAATGGTGGCTACACGATGAGCTGATAGCCAGGATATCCAGCACACTAGTACTCTCTTAAAAATACTCTCCAATTTGATAGTGATCCTTTTAGATATAACTGTACTCATATATCATAATTTATTTGTAATAAAGTTTAAAAATTACGAAATAAAAATAAATTAAAAAATTAAAAACCCCCGAAGCAAAAAAAGCAAAAATTTAAAAAGTCAAAAATAATACCTATTGTTGAGCCATGAAATTCGATAAAGTAACACCTATATATTTTAATTTTGTTATAGAAATTGATGGATGGATGGTACGATTTGGTTTGCTCGTTGAAATGACGCTATAATGTGGCAACACGATGAGCTGATGCTGCAGCCCTGATATCCAACACTCTAGTACACTCTTGAAAAAATAATAATAGCAGATATGTCGTGTTTGGATTCGTTTTGATCAGTATTTGATTCTACATACATTGCAATGGTGGCAACACGATGAGCTGATGCTTCAGCCAGGATATCCAGCACTCTTGTACACTCTTGAAAAAATAATAATAGCAGATATGTCGTGTTTGGATTCGTTTTGTTCAGTATTTGATTCTAAATACAATGCAATGGTGGCAACACGATGAGCTGATGCTGCAGCCCTGATATCCAACACTCTAGTACACTCTTGAAAAAATAATAATAGCAGATATGTCGTGTTTGGATTCGTTTTGATCAGTATTTGATTCTACATACATTGCAATGGTGGCAACACGATAAGCTGATGCTGCAGCCAGGATATCCAGCACTCTAGTACACTCTTGAAAAAAAAATTGCAGATATGTCGTGTTTGGATTCGTTTTGATCAGTATTTGATTCTACATACAATGAAATGGTGGCTACACGATGAGCTGATGCTGTAGCCAGGATATCCAGCACACTAGTACTCTCTTAAAAATACTCTCCAATTTGATAGTGATCCTTTTAGATATAACTGTACTCATATATCATAATTTATTTGTAATAAAGTTTAAAAATTACGAAATAAAAATAAATTAAAAAATTAAAAACCCCCGAAGCAAAAAAAGCAAAAATTTAAAAAGTCAAAAATAATACCTATTGTTGAGCCATGAAATTCGATAAAGTAACACCTATATATTTTAATTTTGTTATAGAAATTGATGGATGGATGGTACGATTTGGTTTGCTCGTTGAAATGACGCTATAATGTCACGTCGGGGTACCGCTAAGTTTAAAAAAAATATCGTATCAAAGCAAGTTGGACGGATATGCTAACAAATTAATAGATGTCAATCAAATGAAGCGTCTGACTTACTTAAGCTTAAGCGGTACCCCGACGCGACATTATAGCGTCATTTCAACGAGCAAACCAAATCGTACCATCCATCCATCAATTTCTATAACAAAATTAAAATATATACTCGTAGGTGTTACTTTATCGAATTTGATGGCTCAACAATAGGTATTATTTTTTACTTTTTAAATGTTTGCTTTTTTTGCTTCGGGGGTTTTTCAATTTTTAATTTATTCATGATGGAGTTAACTAATCATTGAATTGGGGAAATATTATAACAATAATAATAATAATAAATGTTATTTATTTCCAAATTGATTCTTACAATAGTGGTGTTGAGTCTTCCCAGTAAGTAATCAAAAGATACTTGTAGTGGGAATGGCTTGCTACTTCCCTATACTAAACATGTTTACAATTGAAAACAAACACAAAAGAATAAAATTTTGAAAATACAAAATTAAAAATTTAAAGATTAATTACCTCGTCCGTGTGTGTTGTAATTCTAGTGTGTGTGTGTGTTTGTGTGTGTATTATAACAATGAATAGTTCAAGAAATCAAAGTAGAAAGTCATAAAGATTAGAACTTATTAGAAGTTTAGTGCGATACAAGTAGACATCTAAATTCAAGGTACCTACCACAATATTTTTAGTATTTTGTAATTTCCTCGCATATTTCAGAGAAAAGCACTATACAAGCCTCGGCCGCAATAACTCTTGCTGGACTCGTACACAATAAAAGTCCTCGCCTGCGCCTCGGACTTTAAACGTGTCCTCCTCCAGCAATAACTAATTTTGCGGCCGCGGCAGTAATGTACTATTAAAAACAAGCTTTTATTTTAATGCGCTAAAAAGAATAAAATAAACTTTTCAACTTTTACTATCAACTTAAAACGTCATTACACAATTTATCTATACTATTATTATAAGCTTAATTAAAAATCCTTTATAAACAAGCTTATAAAGCCGTGGAGTGGAGTATGCTTGTTAAGACAAATCCAATGAGTCCAAACACGACTAGGTTGTGGTGTGCATTTAAGGAGTTCATATGGCCACATTCCGGCTCCATCATGAGAACCTGAACATCACGTATGACTAAAGATCTTGTTAATACAAATCCAACGAGCCCAAACACGACTAGGTTGTGTTGTGTATTAGAGGAGTTCCTATGGCCACCTTCCGTCTCCATCATCAGACCAGCTCCATGGTACCATAATATTGCATTGTCATCGCGGTTACATAAGTGTACCAAATTTCAGCAAATTCCAATGGCAGCAAGTGCTTCAAAATTGAGTTACAAGATTTCGCCCGAACATACTCATACCCAAGACATACCTACAGTGCAAGCTAAAAAAATTAAAGAAAAAAAAACATTTTTTAAAAACAAGCTTTTATTATTTGTTAAGAAAATGAACTAAAAAGTTAAAAATAAATTAACTCTAATTAGAAGTATAACACTTTATAAGTTCATTGTAACCTTTAACGATAATTAAGCTTCTTTGTCTACGACAAAATAATTCCATATCGTAATCATATATTTTTAACACCAAAACTTTACACCTTAATTATTAAATCTTCCCGTTTTTATTACAGTCTCAATTTTATAAATAAAAAAGCGTGTTACATTGTGATAGCTTAATTATACCATCAAAATGTAACACGCTTTTATTATTTATAAAATTGAGACTGTAATAAAAACGGGAAGATTTAATAATTAAGGTGTAAAGTTTTGGTGTTAAAAATATATGATTACGATATGGAATTATTTTGTCGTAGACAAAGAAGCTTAATTATCGTTAAAGGTTACAATGAACTTATAAAGTGTTATACTTCTAATTAGAGTTAATTTATTTTTAACTTTTTAGTTCATTTTCTTAACAAATAATAAAAGCTTGTTTTTAAAAAATGTTTTTTTTTCTTTAATTTTATTTTTAACTTTTTAGTTTGTTTAATTCGAGATTTACTACGACGTAGTTAGTAGCGCGTAGCAGCGTTTTTCCCTTATGTAGTCCGTAGTACGTTCACATAATAATGTGCTGCTTTGAGCACTTAAAGTTTATGTATTTTATTTGTATTTAAATATTTCATTTTTTTTGTTTGTAGTAGGGTAAACTAATGTTTAAATTAGTTATGTAATCACAAGTTAGTTATTTGTAACATTTCTCATTCTATCCATTTCTTTTAATGCATCAACATTACAAGGTTTCTTCGAAGTCAACTTGGAGCAGTCAAGTTCTTCGATTCGAAGTCCTCCTAAAGACTTAACTCTGCTTAAAGCCACATAAGCTTGACCAGCAGCAAATAATTTGGAGCCTAGATAAATAACAGCATGATCTACAGTAGTTCCCTGCATTTTGTGCACAGTTGAAGCCCAAGACAAGACAATCGGAAGCATTCTTCTTTCAGCTGTGCCGTAATTAAATTTAGCAGGAAATTGAATTGATTTAGGCTGTATTATGTGAATGCCATCCTTGCCGAGGTCCATTGTAGAGGGATAAGGGCTTCAGTACAACAGGGTTCGCCCTGGTACCCTGAGGCGCAACGTTAGCGATATGAAATGTTTATACACTCTCATACCATTCAGCCCTCGGCACGTGCTCACCTTGGCATTGGGGCATCCATCTAATCAATCAGACATAATAATATAATAATCCACATTCATAACAAACGGAACGAACTTTTTCCCAAATCTGTTGGAGTTTCATATTCACGCCAACTAAGATGCTCGTCAAAACGAATCAAATGAGCGCAAACTCGATCGGGTTGCGTCGTTTAATTACGGAGTTCCTATGACCACCTTCCAGCTCCATCATCAGACCCTGGTTACCATATAGTATCACAGTACTCGACAAGACGAAACAAATGGGCCTAAACTCGATGGAGTTGCGTCGTTCCGGAGTTCCTATGGCCACCTTCCAGCTCCATCATCAGACCCTGGTTACCATGTAGTATCAAAGTACTCGTCAAGACAAATCAAATGGGCCCAAACTCGGTGGGGTTGCGTCGTTTAATTACGGAGTTCTTATGGCCACCTTCTAGCTCCATCATCGAGTCTGATTTAGTGTCAAAGTATTCGTCAATACCAATCCAACAAGCCCAAACACGACTATGTTATGTTGTGTATTTGTGGAGTTCCTGTGACCACCTTCCAGCTCCATCATGAGACCCTGAACATCACGTAGGACTGAAGATCTAGTCAAGACAAATCCAACAAGCCCAAACATGACTAAGTTATGTTGTGTATTTGTGGAGTTCCTGTGGCCACCTTCCGGCTCCATCATGAGACCCTGAACATCACGTAGGACTGAAGATCTAGTCAAGACAAATCCAACAAGCCCAAACATGATTAAGTTATGTTGTGTATTTGTGGAGTTCCTGTGGCCACCTTCCGGCTCCATCATGAGACCCTGAACATCACGTATGACTAAAGATCTTGTTAAGACAAAACCAACAAGCCCAAACACGACTAGGTTGTGTTGTGTATTTAAGGAGTTCCTGTGGCCACCTTCCGGCTCCATCATGAGACCCTGGATATCACGTATGGCTAAAGATCTTGTTAAGACAAATCTAACGAGCCCAAACACGACTAGGTTGTGTTCTGTATTAGAGGAGTTCCTATGGCCACCTTCCGTCTCCATCATCAGACCAGCTCCAAGGTACCATAATATTGCATTGTCATCCGATTTATACATGAATGCAAAATTTCAGCTCAATCGGAAACTGGGAAGTGGATCAAATTTAACTTGCAAGATTTGATTACAGACAGACAGACAGACAGACAGACAACGGGACAGGTGAAACTAAATAAAAGCTTGTAATAAAAGACTAGGAATACAATTATTTTAGTCTGACTACCTTAATCCCTTTTACGAGGGAAAGAAGAGTAGAAGAGAAAATGGACTTCTTCAACATAATGATCACAAAAAAGCAATCATGTTTTTTTATCATAATTAAGTTGGCTTGGTGAAAGACACGTACGAGTAGAGTAGGTAAAAGAGCGTAACTACGAGTAATAAGGGCCCTTCTCGTCTCGTGCATCAACCATGTTCTTAAAGTCATGTCTTTAAATGTTCATCATTGGTCTTCGGAGGCTGCAGTGTCTTAAAGTAATGGGATACCAAGGAAAATAAAACTTACCTCCACTGGAGGAATATTGCGCTGCTGTGGACGCATGCGTGGAGGAGGTCGGCGCGCGCGCAGGCTGCCGATCCCCCGCGTAGCTCGCCGGTCTCGCCACGCGCACCACCTGCGTCTAGTAAATGCAATGGGGGAAATTACTGAAAATAGATCAATTTGAAAAAGGTGTATTATGTTTCTGAGACTTCTATAGAACTTCTATTCGTCCAACTCGACCTAGCAGGAGTACCTACTCAGGTTTGAGGATGACAGTCGAGTTTGAAGGACGGAGGCGTCTGTAGAGTCTAGAACGGTGGTAATAATATACAATACAAATAAACTACAAAATACAATGTGTTAGTGAAATTACGCAAATCTCTTGGGTGGTAACTGAGACCATGAAAATGTCAAAAACTATTTTGCTGTAATACTCTTCTCAGGCGTATTATTTAACACTCTAATCTATGCCTACTCTAAGGCAGACAGAATAGAATCACTTGAATAAATCATTTTCATTACTCATACTCTGAAAGTAGTTCGGAAGTTGCTTGAGGAGCGGATTGAAGGTAATACTTTTCAGCCCGGAGGGAGAATCACTTTCAACTGACTGAAAAAAGAAAACTGGTTCTAATTTCACATTTCTATTGAACTATGTAGCCACTCAATTACAGCGCAATGTTAAATTGAAATAACATAAAGTTAAGTATTAATTAAAGAATATATATTTTTTAAATGACTTTATTATAATTAACTTTCAACTATTTATTTAAAATAAAATAGATTTGGGCAAAATATTTAACATTTTTCAATGATGGAAATTAAAAAAAGCAGTGTTTACCACGGGTTAAAGACTTATTTAGTGCCTCGAACTATTAGGGCCCTCGCTACGCTCAGGCCCCAAACCCCGTCTCGGCGCTAGATAAGTTACTTTCACCCCTTGTTACTACGAATATGAGGTGCACTGTTGGACTTACCTCAATCTCATCATAACGTGTAGTAATTATGTTTAGTCCTTACCTCAGTGTGTTTCACTCTGCTATAATTCCCATGACTTGAGTACACATGGTTTTCTTTGATTGTGTACGTTTCCTTAAGGTATTGTTCATCTGGAAGGATGAATTGGCAGTTCAGTATACGTTGCTCTAAGCTACTTGCAGTACAAGCGCCGCCGTCGTCGGCGTCTTTGGACCCACCGAAGGACTTCTGTTGTCGCGGCATCAAGCGACAGTAACAAATTACAAGCAGTAAAACGACCACGCCGCACGCGCCGGCGACCAGCCAAGTTAACCACACTACTGTTACACGACTCTGCAACAAAAACACAAAGAAATAAACACGTCACAACTAAAATAAAAACAATCGATCCAACTTCCACTGTTACCTGCAAAAACATTTCAATTTCTAGCCCTGTTGCAAAAAACGCCTCCTTTCATTGTGTCAAACATTTTTCCTATAATAATTCTTCAATAAACTACCACACCACCTGTACAAAAGCTATCAACCAACTATTGGATCGTTATGAAATGGGGGTCTTTGTGTTACGTACGTTCGCCCTCACGTTTCCCGCAAACTGACTGCGGGTTGCGGACTCTCTATGCGCGCGCATGTCTGCGAGGAGCGCGGAGAGGGTTGGGTTGAAGGTGAAAGGGCCAAGTGCTGTAGGCTTTCTTTCAGCCGAGAGGGTCTGAAGTGTTGTCAACGAGTAGGTAAACCAATTAGATAAAGATAAGATAAAAATGTCTTTATTCGAAGTAAGATTTAACAAAATAATTTTTCGACGTAAAGAATAAAAAAAAGTAAAATTTGCTAGAGTTATAAAATTAACTTTAACAAAAAAGTGGAAACCTTCAAATTACCTTATATGGTTATCTTCACTAAAAAGTAACAAATAAAATAACATTTCAGATGGAACATAAAAAAAATATAGCCAATCCTCATTTCTAGATAGGTAGTGTATAAAGTAGGTAATTATTTAAAATTTTGTACTTACTTTTGGAGTCTAAGCTAATTTCGCTCACCTAGATAAAGGGTAACACAACTCAAAATAATCGAAAATCAAGTTATTGCGATATTCGGATTCTGCGTCGAAAACTACATTAAGTCCAAAGACACCTGTGTAAAAATCTTACTTAAGAAATACAAATGATATAACAATATTTTAAATCAGTCAAATAGAAATGGAGTAAAATGTTTTTTGCTGTTTCCGAAAAAAAAGGTAGGTACATATTTTGAGTTGTTGTGTTACCCTTTATCTAGGTGTGCGATTTATTGAATCCCCAAAGAGGGACTTCGGCGTAGAATTTATTAAGAGATGTGGTGGTTACTACTACTGACTGATACGTGTTGAGGTTCAAGAAGGAGGTGGAGGCCCCTCACCAAAGGGAGGCAGCAGCAGTCCTAGCCCTAGCTCCTAAACCACCATTCGGAACTATAAATAATTGCCTGGAAGAAAATATTACTTTCTTTGGCAACTGTTGTGTTCTCTCTCTCAGCCTTCTGCGGGTCAATTTATTATTTAGTTCTACTTTGTATATTTTTTCCATGTAATTTTCAGTAGGTTGATTCAAATTCGAACGGTAGTTGATGCCTGCCTGCTAAGTTTTTGCGCTAATCTTTCGTCCGTGTTTTTGCGTCACATTATTGCCAGAGTGTTTTAGCTGGATGGAACGGAACGCTATGGCGGTGATCCAAGTGTCAATGTCAAAATTTGTGTTGCAAACTCTTACAGATTTTTTTTATTGACAATAATAAATTAAATATTGTGGCTCTAGACCTTGCAAGTACTTTTTTTTAAATGGCTGATTTATGATTTTTTTACGTTCCAACTTATAACTTCGTATTTTTATTTATTTTATTTTGGACCGAGCGAGCGAAGCGTCTTTGCTTCAGCTTGGCCAAAATTGCTTTTGTTTGTATGTCTGTCCATCTATTTCTTCCACTCTACAGGTCGCGATTCTGAACCAATTCTCGTGAAATTTTGTGAGCAGGTTCGATAAATTATTCAATTTTTTTTGTCGAGTCAGTTTTTGGAAATTTAAAAAATGACGGAGTTATGAGGGTTGCTAGCTTACAAGGTCTACCGCTGAAGCTGTTTTCCTCTACAGGTCACATTGCTCAATGAAAATGAAATAAACTCTTCTAATTGACGCTCGGTCAATTAGAAGAGAAAAGGTGTATACAGCTTGGAAAAGAAGAGTTTGACACGGTAACTACAGGTGGAACTAAATATTTCACGTGCTTTACAAAACATGCGAGAATCACTCGAAGTATAGGTCACCAGTCACCACACGCGGAGAATAATAAAATAACCTTGTATGACCTTGCGCCAATAATAATAATGTCCTATCTTTCTTTTACTTGCAAGAAATGAGGAATGTATAAGGATACACAAGTGAGAGGGAATACCACCCCTCCACTCTGACCGAGGGCTGCTTAATCCGTCACCATGCGAAAATTATTGATAAATTTTCATATAGGCTTTTGCACTTTCATGTCTCTCACGAGTAAAATTGTCTGCTCAATCAATCAGCCTATTGCAGTCCACTACTGGACGTAGGCTTTCCTTATCCAGTCACCACCAGCGACCTTCTTCAGGTCATCAGTCCACTTGACAGGGGGGCATCCCACACTACGTTTCCCGAGCCGCGGTCTCCATTCGAGAATCCGTCTGCTCCAACGCTTATCGGTTCTGCGACAGACCGTCGTCTGCGTGCTAGATTGTCCAACCGACCATTTTGACTAAAAATGAGTTTTGAATGCAGAATGATAAACGCGGAAACGTGGACTCTATTGCATTGACTTGGCTTATTTTTCCAAATAATGGCAGATATTTCTGTTTAAAATTTTATCGTACACTGAGAAAAAATATAAATTCCGTGCTTTATTATCCAACTTCCACGACTTGTTCTAAGTCCCACGTTTTAATTCTTGTTGCGTGCTTATTTGTTCAACCTCCACCTAGGTAGCCAATCACAGTTGGTCATAAGCGTGATGTAGGCGCCCGCCATTTTGTGCAATTCAGTGTGGCGTGCGATTCTCGTGGAAAGCACTTCGTTCGCATTTTTAACTGTTTTAAAACACATTTTTAACAGTTTAAAATGATAAATAACAAGTTAAACCTCATTTTATAACATTCCATTAATATGTCCCGAACATGTAAGGCTAAAACAAATACTCGGGAACCTGCCGACATTGAACGATAAGTACTTTAATACTATTTTTAATATTCTTATACAGGATGTTTATATTTTGACTAAGTAGTATTCTACTCAGCCGTGTGGTGACGGCAGAGTATTGTCACCAACCCCTACTCTTCCCTTGGCTGTCGTAAGAGGTGACTTAGGGACTACACATTGAACAGGGAACGGGCAGCAGCGCTCTTTGATACAGTAACCTTTTAATCTGCGATCTCCAACCCGCCTACCAAGTGTGGAGATTATGGTAAAACCTTCCACTTAAGTGGAGGAGGCTCATAGTCCAGCAGTGGACTGTAACGAGTCGTTGATGTTGATGTTGTACCATGAAAGTGGTAGTTTGAACAAATAAGCACTGAACGGATAAATTTGCAATTTGTCCAAAGTGCAATGCATTTATTTTCAACGTCCACATTCGTAATTTCCTTTGTGCTTTTTGTTCAACCTCCATTTTCAAACTTAAAAATACATGAAACTTCTACACCTTATAGTTCTGACAGAATAGTTTTAAATTCCACAGATCCTTATAAACATTATAATTGACCGAGCGAGCGAAGCGTCTCTGTTTCAGCTTGGCCAAATTTGCTTTTGTATGTCCATCTGTTTGTTTGTGGATTTGTTTGTTTGTTTCACTCTACTGGGCCCCGTTTCACGAAGAAACAATTTACTAGTAACAAGTTACAATTTGATATTCATTGCGTAGTTAATTCGTCTAAACTGTAAGGCCTTATCGTTTTAAACTCACTGTCTACGCAATGTACATCGAATTGTACTTGTAATTTGTAACTTGTAGCTTCGTGAAACGGCCCCCAGGTCGCGTTTCTCAACCGATTCTCGTGAAATTTTGTGAGCAGGTTCGATAAATTAATAGATTTTTTTTGTCGAGTCAGTTTTTGGAAATTTTAAAAAATGACGGAGGGTTGGGGGTTGCCAGCTTACAAGGTCTACCGCTGAGGCTGTTTTCCTCTACAGATCTCATTTCTTAAAATAAAAAGAAAATGAAATAAAATAAAAAAATAATAATAATAATTAAAAAAAAAACTAAAAATCAAGGGGTTGGGGATGTTTGTCGAGAAAAATAATTTGAAAAGATATATACAGACTCGTGAGGTCTACAGCTTACAGAGCCACTAGTAATAAATAATTGGTCATTTTACGCATGCATTACCAAAATTAACATAAAAACGTTCCTCGTGAAAAATTTGGTCAATGGTCGGTTGAACAATCTTGCACTAACCAGCCCACTGCCACTTCAGTTTGCTACACTTCTGGACGATATCAACCACCTTGGTCCTCTGCGAGATGATTTCGTTTCGGATTTTATCCCGTAGCGAAATACCAAGCATAGATCTTTCCATAGCTCGCTGAGTGACATGTAGCTGAGTGGGCCAGCTTCACCGTCATGTCCCACGTCTCGGCTCCGCCGCTTATAGTTGGGTTTTTATAGGATGAGTTCTGACAGCTTCAAAATTCTTCATACGACGTTAACAACTTTTTTTTATAATATTCAGTTTAAAAACCATAATAGCTAATAGTTAAAAATAAAGTAACTTCACCTCTTATTTTATCATTAAACAGTATTTTTTTTTATTTTAATTTTTATTTTACAAAAGGTACATGCTTAATTCGTACAATAATATCTCGCCAAACTGTTACCCAGTTTGTTGGTGAGTAAGGCGCTTAACTTCAATTTTATTGTGCACCTACCTACGCTAAAAACGATACATATCTTTCCTACACTTAATAACACTATCATTCAACCTACCTACCTACATATATAATAATAATACCCAACAAGTAGACAACAAAATTAGAACTACGTTATCAAAATCACACTAATGTTATAAAAAATAAAATAAAATAAAATATGTTTATTTCAGACATAAGTCCATACAATTACCTGTTAGTAGAATTTAATTAATTAGTTAGTAACAATTTTACTTAAAGGTAAGTTAGTTTGGTTAGTAAGAAGCTAAAAGACATGAGAATAAATATAACCTATTTAACTAAACCTAAAGCAAGCGCCACCCAGTGCCTTTGTATGGGGCAATCGGGTCTATCAGCGATCGCTTTTAGGATGCCGTTCCGACTATTACGCAGGCGCTGCAGCAAGGAAGCCGCTTTCTTACGCATGATGGCGTGAAAGCCATCTGTATGAGCCTCAGCGAACATTCGAGATGCGCTGCAACGCCGCGGCAGTCGCAACAGCATCCTAAAAGCGTTATTGTACTGCACTCTCAATGTTATAAATGTGAAAAAATATTTGAAAAATATGAAAATACAAGTGGATATGAATGACATTTGGAATGGAGACAGTCCGTTACCCGGAGTCACACACAGGACACTCTCTACAGGAAAAAGTTCCATTCCCATGGGAAAATCCCACACAACTCGAGCACAGCCGCGTATGTAATTTTACTTAATAAATAAATAAACGAAATAATATTAAAAAGTTTTTAAAATTTTAATCTGTCAGAGTTTATACTACTGTAACCCAACAAGTTATAGTTTGCTTGCTTGCCAACTTGTTTTTTGTCTCATGCCATGCGTTTTCCGTGTTTTTTGATAAGTAATGTTTTATTTTAGGAATTAAGATTTTATATTTCGCCGCCGTATATTTTTTCAGATTTTTGTCGAGCTGTTATTTATGCACGTATCTTTTGATTGGTATTTGTAACATTTAACAGCTGTGCTGTCCCCTCAATCAATCTGTCAATGTCATATCATAAATTATTGATCTTGCTGGATGGTCGGTCGGTCGTGAACTGTTATTAAGATAAATAATTATTTTATTAAATATATGGCATTAGATTAATGATATTCTTGTTCGACCAGTTATTTGCAGTGTGTGCGTGCATTCAAACGTTGCTTTGTCGTCGTCGTTTTCTGTCTCAGAGTAATTACTCTGACTGAGTTTTCTGTACACTATACCTAGGCGACCGAGGGTTCTGCTCTGTTTACCTCGCCTCGTAGCAAATATTGCTACCTCGCTCAATAATTACCTATATTGCGTAAAGAACAGGAAAACACGCAGGTTGTCAGCATTGTTTGAGCGAATGTGATGCGCGCGCGTGCCTTGCTACCGTGAGACAGTGAAAACAGGTCGCGACTGCTGACGACAGGCCGCCATGTGCACCGCTCAGGGCTCTCTGCTGCTCACGCTCGCCTTCGGGATCCTCGCTCACCACTCTCACGGACTCTCGCCCGTCATACTCAGTGAGTTCTGCTCCGTATTCAATAAATTTCTTAGTGCGCAAAAACTGTATTTATACTTTGAACAGTTCAAAGTGTAAATACTGGTTTTGCGCCTGTATATAATATCATTGTTTTGCGCTGGGTAATATGATAGTTAGGTACTATCATTGTGCTGTCTGTATAAGCATGTAATCATTGTTGCAAACTAGTAAAATTAACTATAGGTACTCTGTTGGTTTAGATACTTAACTAGATATAAACTATTCTGGTATTACTTTTTATAGAGAAACACTTTAAGAATTAAATTTATTATAACTGTTATTAATTAAGTTTCCATGGCTGATCGCTGAAACTTATTCTAATATTTTTTTTTTCACTTGAATGAATGAATTTTCAAATGAATGGTTAGATAATCAATAAATACTACCTACTACTAACCTAGCATAAAACTTGTTTATATTTTCCTTATTAAAGGTAAAATGGGAAGGAAGAATGGACTATTTCACCTACAACGCTAGGTACCTACCAAATATTATAATTTTGTCACTAACCAGAATTACATAACTAAAAGACTAATGGAAAATTTACAGAAGTATGTTCAAAACATAGAATTGTGATTTTTAATGAAATTTAGCACTTTATTTATTATTTATTTAACAATTTACTGTACACAACAAACATGAAGAAGACAAAACATACAGAGAAACACTCTAAAAGGAACTTCAACAATGTGCTAACTAAAAACAAAGTAAAACCTTACCTTAGATGGTAGCATATCTCATTGTCAAACAAATCCATGAACTAAACAACATTTATTCAACAGTTTATCTAAAATCACAAAAAAAGAAATCAATTCTAAAAAAAATCTAGAATTTTCCTACAAATGAAATCAATCAGCCCATCAATGAATGTGTAAAAATTTATCAGCTGATTGAGAATGTTTTATTAATGTAACATAATTTACTTTTCTTAGTCCCTGGAGATGGGGGAAGCCAGTTAGAAGCAAAACTGAACAAAACCTCGGTGGTGCACTACATCTGCGCCAAATCGTCCACGGACTACTTCAACATTTGGCTGAACCTGGAGCTGCTGGTGCCGTACATCATCGACTGCTGGGTGGACAACCTGCGGCTGGAGTACGACAACGCGACGCGCACGACGCGGTCGCCCGCCGGGGTCAGCATCCGGGTGCCGGGCTGGGGCAGCACGGAGCCCGTGGAGTGGCTCGATCCCAGCCACCAGTCGTCCGGCGCCTACTTCACCACCATCGCGGACGCGCTCGTCGGCATCGGCTACGTCCGGAACGTGTCCATTCGCGGAGCGCCGTACGACTTCAGGAGAGCACCTAGTGAGTATTTTGTTTTATTACTTATAAGGTTAAATCTGCAAACAGTGAATACTGGAAATAATAAGAAAATGACAAATATAATTTATATTTTTAAAGATAACCTAGGTAAGTACTCTCTGTAATATAAGGTTGTTTGATAGCAGTATGGGCGACGTATTGTAGACAGTAAAAATAAAACCAATAAAAGATAAAATTGACTGTAATAAAATCAATCATGCTGAATCAACTACCATCTATAGCTAGGGCTCATTACCACTCATTACCAAAAATAAAACCAATAAAAGATAATAATGACTGTAATAAAATCAATCATGCTGAATCAACTACCATCTATAGCTAGGGCTCATTACCACTCATTACCAAAAATAAAACCAATAAAAGATAATAATGACTGTAATAAAATCAATCATGCTGAATAAACTACCATCTATAGCTAGGGCTCATTACCACTCATTACCAAAAATAAAACCAATAAAAGATAATAATGACTGTAATAAAATCAATCATGCTGAATCAACTACCATCTATAGCTAGGGCTCATTACCACTCATTACCAAAAATAAAACCAATAAAAGATAATAATGACTGTAATAAAATCAATCATGCTGAATCAACTACCATCTATAGCTAGGGCTCATTACCACTCATTACCAAAAATAAAACCAATAAAAGATAATAATGACTGTAATAAAATCAATCATGCTGAATCAACTACCATCTATAGCTAGGGCTCATTACCACTCATTACCAAAAATAAAACCAATAAAAGATAATAATGACTGTAATAAAATCAATCATGCTGAATCAACTACCATCTATAGCTAGGGCTCATTACCACTCATTACCAAAAATAAAACCAATAAAAGATAATAATGACTGTAATAAAATCAATCATGCTGAATCAACTACCATCTATAGCTAGGGCTCATTACCACTCATTACCAAAAATATTGCGATGTATTTAAGTCATGCCATGATATGATTGATTATAATGTTTATATTATTAATTTGTTATATTTTTAAAGTTTGATTACATTTTTACTACTTTATTTTATGTCCGTTTGGATTAATTAATCTATTTTCAATACACCTTGCACGAAAATTGAACTTACGAAGGCAGTAAACTGTGCAGTAAATGCGTTTTACCCAGGCGAGGGTTTACATTGTCACGAGTTTGTTATAAAACCTAAGATCCGTGTGTTGTACGACGTTTTTCAATACACTTGTGAGAAAATAGATAATAAATAATTAAAATGGAATGGTTAAGAAAGCTACCATACTACAGGTGAAATTGTGTAACTCCACGACCCTAATGTAAAAGTAAAACTATGTAGAACAACGTGTGTCTGTTGTATGACATAGAGAAAGTTATAATAAAAGATTTGAGACGAATTAAGAGAATTTTTATTTTTTTAATACATTCTTGTAATTTATGTTTTTAATTTTAATACGTTCTTGTATTGGACGTTTTTGATATTTCTAATACTAATAACTCAGAAACTAAAAGAGATAATGCAAAACTAAATGCATACTTGGGGTGCAGAGACTGAGATACGTTTGCATCGTGAGTTTCAGAAATATCGAACAAAAAGGAAAAAGTCATGTTGACCTAGCGCGTACCGTCGATGCGTGTCGCGAATATACATGGTGGGAGGCAGTTGGCCGTCTAGGAATAGATGGCTGGCGGAACGTTAAGTTCATGAAAATTGACATTATTGTCAAAGTGCAAAAATAGACTAGTAGGAGTCTATACTTGGAAAACCAAGTGAAATAATTGCCGAACCTAAAGTCGCCGGCGCTGCACAGCCTCTCACTGCCTTTCGACGGGATTTCGGTCTCTGAAGACTGGCGTGCTGTCTGTTTGATATGGGAACGGTTAATTATTCCTCTATGGATGACATATCCCATCCGAGATGGTCAAAAATGAAAATCAAGGGAATCATAGGGTTGACGCTTCTAGATGACCTAATGAAAGCGGACACGGCCGCTGGATCAAACTGATCACATAATGCACTATATTTGATCATCTAACAGAGGACCCTTATCTGACGCATGAAGACGAGGTATAACTATCGCTGCTATGATATTGTTGACACTGCATGTCTAGCTCTGAGCTGGTGTATGGGTCGCATCCTAGGCGTGATAAGTACACTAAGCATTACCCCTGATAGTGGAGTTAACAATATCTTAGTGGCTACCTTCAGGACGCCAGTCTGTGGAGAGATTTCCGTATCTGACCTATGAAGATGTGGAGTAACCATTGGGCTGCTATGAATGCCGCTACCACGCATGTCTAGCTCTGAACCGCTGATTGGCCGAGACGCATACAGTGACTTGAATACATCGTCGTGGATGGGGACTTGTCCACATCCATGCGCGGTGGACCTCAGACTGATTAGTGTCGACGATAGTCTTTCAAGTATTATCCCAGATAGAGGTAGCGGAGGACATAGTGGCTGCCTTCAAGACATAAGTCTGTGAAGAGGCGTACTGGGACGAGTTTATAATTGAGAACGAGAAACTGGACGTGGACTGCTCTGGCTAATATCATCATGTATGATTTATTACCGAATCAACTGTGCGATGTAATATCGACACATATGGCTGCAAGGGGAGGAGGCTCATAGTCCAGCAGTGGACTGTACGGGCGATGATGATGGCTGTAAAGCTATATTCAGAGCAATAGCTGAAATGAGTCTTTAATTCATATGCGGTCTCAGGCACGGAGATGCGCGGCGGAGATATGGAGATATGAAGTTGGAGCAGATCTGCCCTGGCAGTACCGTTCAGATAGACGAAGATCCAGTATGCAGGAGCAATCCAGATATGAGACCCACAGTCAGTAGCAGCTGTGAGGTCATCCCTTCGAGCTTGCTCGTTGGAAGATGGTTTACCATCATAGGCGCTGGTTCACGTGTGGACTATCCTAAAAACACACACTTGAACGCAATAAGTCGGACACTTCGGTGGAAGACGGGATTAGCCTCCCAAAAGGTTACTATAACGGATCAGCCGTATCGGGAACGCTTCGGCTAGTATCGATTGGACGTCGTCCACTAGCTTGGGCTTACAACGAGAAGCTTAGGCTTGCAACGATGGGACTTCGGTCTCCTTCCATCGCTTAAGGCGCACCGGTCGGACTAGGGTCCGCTGTAGACAACCCTTCGGGGTTGTCTATTATTTTAACTTTTTTCCTACACCTCTGTGGTGAGGGGAGGACAGGAGCATTCTGAAGGACAAAATGGGAAGTGACTCACAGAGAGCGCGTTGGTGGAGCGTTTATTCTCACTCGTCATGTAGATACTTTGATGGCTGGTTTGCTCTATTGTGTGTGCGTCTCGGGTCTTTGCTTCTAGTCTGCTGCCTTGCTTGGGTTCTAAGGTCTTAGTAATCATCCAGCTGAGGGAGCTAGAACTAGTCCCCTCGTCAGTGCTGGATATTACTAGATCCCTTGTCGGACTGTATATTGGAAGACACAGAGGGGTTATGTAACCGTATTTATCAATACAGTTGGCATAGCTTAAGGAAAAGGGTGTCCTGGTGTGTAGGGCTAGGATGGTCGTCTCCGGGTAGTATCATTAGAGAAACTTGGTTATTGATCATTTTGTTGAGGAAATGCCACTCAACGAAAGTTCCTCTAAACTAGAAGTCCTATTCAGAACTACAGACGACACACCCGTCGCCGGCTCTAAGGACTCGCTATGGCAGTCCTGGAGCCACCGTTTTATACCTTTTAAATTACATATATCATGTAATAATCCCTGTGATCCATTTCAGGAATCTGGGCTCTTATTGCAAAAGCAATAAACTTCGAAGTTCTTTTCAGAATACGAAGTTAGTATTGCTTAATAAAGTCGCTGGGATTTCCTGGTGACTTTTTTCTTTCAGTCAAGCGAGCATGGGTAATCAGGAGTAGGCTGCTTGCCGGCTGGCAACTGGTACTCCTGTGTTCGGGCGAAAGATAGGGACGAATCATTATATAGGAATAACATAGAAGTTGAGTAGGCGACTCTTTGTTTAATTCCACAGTTAGAAAACATAATATAAAGACGATCACATTCTAAATTTCTAAAAGAGTTTAGGTTACTCTCACAACGTAGTATGGATCTGCTACTAGACGATCAATGGCCAATTTTGATTATTATAGAGATCAGACGTTCAGTTACAATTGTTAATGTAAAAGTTGTAAAAATTAACCTTTATTATAACGCGTGCAGTTTTAGTTGCTGTACTATTCACATTTATCATTAATTAAATATCAACACTTGAACAACAATAAATGACAAATTCGCGCCAAAATGAAAACAATAATAGGTTGCTTTTTTATAAATATAAATTACGGAGAAAATGCTCTCGCGAACATTCAGCCTCTAAGAATCGATTCGTTAAAATCGAGAAAAATTGATTTTTATTACTAAAATATTACTGGCTGATAATAATTTTGATACAATTTGTTCACATTAAAAAATATAATACAATACGCTTTTCTCTTTGTAAAAATCGATACAATTAATTTTTTATTATTAAAATGATCCTGGCTGAATAATCATTATGGAGATCGTAGAAATTAAAAAAAAAATGTAATAAACTCGCAGTAGTGCGATAAAACGCCATTACCGCTCAGTTTACTGCCTTCGTAAGTTCAATTTTCGAGCAAGGTGTATTGAAAAAGTATTTAATATTTTTTTATTTCAATAAATTGTATCAAAAATATTATCAGCCAGTAATATTTTAACTATAAAATAGTACATTGTTATACGAGGGGTGAAAATAACTTATTTAGCGACGAGACGGGGTTTGGGGCCTGAGCGTAGCGAGGGCTCTAATAGATCGAGGCACTAAATAAGTCTAACCCGTGGTAAACACTCCTTTTCAATACAAATACAAGGAAAGTAAAAATAAAAACACGAATTAGCTAAAGAAAAAATGAGTGACTTCCATATCTGAATCAGATGAACTCATTGTAAACAAATCATAATCGGATTGTTGCTTTCCCACCTATTTTTATTTTTTGCTGTGGCCGTGCCGGCCAGCTTTTGAGCCATTATTTTTAATTTCCATCATTGACAAATGTTAAATATTTTGCCCAAATCTATTTTATTTTAAAGAAAGTTAATTATAATAAAGTCATTTAAAAAATATATATTCTTAAATTAATACTTAACTTTATGTCATTTCAATTTAACATTGCGCTGTTGTAAATTGAGTGGCTGTATAGAAAGATGGAACATAGTTCAATAGAAATGTGTAATTAGAACCAGTTTTTTTTTTAACAATTTGACAGCTGTTATTTGAAACGTTCAGTAGTAAAATGTCCAATTCGCAAAATGTCCAATTTGCAAATTCACAAAATGTCCAATTCTCAAAATGTCCAATTAGCAAAATGTCAAATTCTCAAATTGTCCAATTAGCAAAATGTCCAATTCTCAAAATGACCAATTAGCAAAATGTCCAATTTCTTCAAAATTAATAAGTACACGTAAACTTATTTACTCATATTATTTAATTGGATTTTCAGGTCAATCTGAGCGTAATTATTATGTATGTTTGATCATTATCCCCAAGCTCCTATATTACAGATTAATTCTTAGCGGCGAAACACTGTTTTGGCATAAAAATAATAATGCAGCCTATAGCGCTCAATAGGCTTTCAGAAGCCAGAGGGCTATGGTAATAAAAATATAGTAATAAAATCTAAAAATGGCGGCCACAAATTTTTTGTTTATAAACCGATTCCGGTAGATACTGTTTTAGCGTATGCAATGTTAAAAATGGCAAAAATCCAAAATGGCGGTCAACTTTTGTTTTTGGACCGATTTCGGCGAAACTTGGTTTGACACACTGTTTTGGCATAAAAATAATAATGCAGTTGTAAAATTGACAAAAATTCTAGATAGCGGCCAGCTTTTTTGTTTATGAACCGATTTCGGTGAAACTTGGTTTGACATACTGTTTTGGCATAAAAATAACAATGCAGTTATAAAATTGACAAAAATTCAAGATGGCGGCCAACTTTTTTGTTTACGGACCGATTTCGGTGAAACTTGGTTTGACATATTGTGTTTGCATAAAAATAACAATGCAGTTGTAAAATTGTCAAAAATCCAAGATGGCGGCCAACTTTTTTGTTTATGGACCGATTTCGGTGAAACTTGGTTTGACATATTGTTTTTGCATAAAAATAACAATGCAGTTGTAAAATTGACAAAAATCCAAGATGGCGGCCAACTTTTTTGTTTATGGACCGATTTCGGTGAAACTTGGTTTGACATATTGTGTTTGCATAAAAATAACAATGCAGTTGTAAAATTGACAAAAATCCAAGATGGCAGAGTACTACATCACTACTCGTACTAGTTAAGTATAATTTGGATAATTTGTGTGACTGATTGAGAATTGGACATTTTGCGAATTGGACATTTTGCGAATTGGACATTTTGTGAATTGGACATTTTGAAAATTGGACATTTTGAGAATTGGACAATTTGCGAATTGCTCATTTTGAGAATTTAGCATCTTTAGCTACTTTGGACATTTTGCGAACTGGACATTTTACTACTGAACGATTTGAAAGTGATTCTCCCACCGGGTTAAGAGCATGTAAGGGGGTTAAGAGCATGTAAGGGGGTTAAGAGGCGGGACTCGGTAACTAGCCAATAACATCAATTTACATGGCACTTCAATACCAACATAATAATAATTTACGTCGAAAACGTTGTCTAAAACAGGAGTACCAACCTAACAGACTAAATAACAGACTACCTGTGCCCTGTTTTACGAAGCTACAAGTAACAAGTTACAATTTAACAAATACAAGCTGAGAAATCTCACAATTTACAATTATTAGTGTTTCACAAACCTGTACAAACTTCATAACAATAGTAAATTGTCTATGAATGCTTCTTACAAGGAAAATTATATCGATTTAACAAGTATGGCCCACATCCTTTGTAGGCCAAACACTACTACAGAATGCCCTTCAGGTAGCAACCGCCCCCGCCGGCGGGGACGCGGAACTAATAGTAGAATTAATTCAGTAAGACCCGGTAGGGGTCATTCTTCTCCGACGCGCTTCTCGCCCTGGTAACGTTCTGGGCCGCGGTCCGAGCCCGTCTGAGGGCGCCCCCAGATACGTTGTCATAAAATTCCTAAGGGGTACGAGCCTTCTGCTCCCCCGCAAGTCCGCGCCCACTATATTACCACTCTGGTATAAATAGTGTTTAGGTCCGTCAAAAAAAAAAAAAAAGAAAAAAAAAAGCCCACAACCTTAATTCATTCACTCAGGCTGCGTTCCGAGACGCGCTGAAATCGATTAAACTACCCGTAATCGCGTTCCGAATCACTATCAGCCATGCATTTTATTGCTTTTCTGATCGCTGACAGCGCTGAAAGTCTGAATCGGAATGTGCCATCAATCATTCACCCTTTTTAAATTAAATAAATGAAAACTAAGTTTGGTGTTGTTTATTCTTATGGATCAGAAAGAGCTCAAAATGATATTTTTGAGAGAAATTCTCAAAAGAAAAGGTGTCCTTTTTGGGTACTTTTCACCATGCATGTATGTCAGATACAGTGTGATATTGTGCTTGTGGACCCAAGCCAGTTAAGAGCTACGCACAACTGCATTTTCACATCTAGTCCTTGAATTGAAACCTCTATCTGTTGGATTGGATGTAACATGGCCCCAGCATTCTGATCAATTCCCCCATCTTCTCAGGTTTCATCCGAAATCTTTCGTTGAATTGGTATTCGGATCGAAATAAAGTATTGATGCGTACTCAAAACTGACGGGAATTTATTGTAGAACAAATAAATTATTGTAGCCATATTATTGTATTTAATTAAGCTACTGTACAATTTGTTTATTGTCCTTAATAAATAAAATAATCATAATCAACGATGATGAGTCCTACTCCAGCTGCGGGAATGCTGTTGCAGCATTGACATAATTTAATTTCGAATGTATGTTCTACCTTACTTTATTTTTATTTAAAAAATCGGATGAAATCCGAATGTTTTTATCACTTATTAATTATTGTTACAATTCTACCTAACTAAAAAGCTAGGTAGACTTGTAGCAAAATTGACAGTTAAAAATAACAAAGTTACAACTTTATTCGAGAAACACTTGTTCGATTTAGCGAATTTTGAACAATAAAAAAAAAAAATGTCTATGACTTGTAAATTTTGTACTTGTTGTTTATAGAGTAACAATTGTAAAAAATAAACTTTGTGAAACACTTGTAGCCAATAATGTTGCCACTTAAGGTCAATGTTGCCATTTATTTCTACAAGAAATGTAACTTGTAGCTTCGTGAAACGGGGCCCTGGTGCTACCGTGCGGTTTTTATCGATATCAATGTACAGGGTGGAAATCGAGGCTCCATTTAATAACGTAATTTTTATTATAGATTAGGACCGAAATCAAATCCTCATTTTATGATTCCAATGTTTGTATTATGGTAGTTCAAAATACAAGATTGAACATAAAATGCGGACCTGATATAAAATGAAAATATTTTTCTACAAAAATGTTTAATAAGCACTCTTGCCTTATATAAACGCACAAGATACAATTAAAGACTACATAATTATCCTTACTAATAATCTAATATTATAAAAGCGAGAGTTTGTTAGTATTTTATGAGATTGAGGTATGTTCTTGTTACACAGTAATTGAGCTTTGAGCTGCTGTCCTGGTACATAGGATTCTGTAAATCACCAAAACAATTAAATAGAATAGTAAGCTTACGAAATATTTAAAACATTTTTAAATGGTAATGCGGCTAAATTAATTTATACTATATTTACCTGAGCTGGGTGACCGTTTCCTTTTATGAGATTGAGGTATGTTCTTGTTACACAGTAATTGAGCTTTGAGCTGCTGTCCTGGTACATAGGATTCTGTAAATCACCAAAACAACAAAAATAAATTTAAAATTTTAAGCAAAAAAAGCAAAAAAAGCAAAACATTAAAAAGTCAAAAATAATACCTATTGTTGAGCCATCAAATTCGACAAAGTAACACCTATATATTTTAATTTTATTATATGGCACGACTTGGTTTGCTCGTTGAAATGACGATGTAATGTCGCGTCGAGGTACCGCTTAAGCTTAAGTAAGTCAGACGCTTCATTTGGTTGACTATCTATTAATTTGCTAGCATATCCGACCAACTTGCTTTGATACGATATTTTTTTTAAATTAGCGGTACCCCGACATGACATTATAGCGTCATTTCAACGAGCAAACCAAGTCGTGCCATCCATCAATTTCTATAATTAAATATTATATAATATATTAAATCCTCTTTTCCCACTACTTTTACCCACTGCCTGCATCTATAAGCTATATCCTTGTGTGCAATAAAGTATATTCTATTCTATTCTATTCTATAAATATTTTAAAATGTATGTCAAAAATACCGCACTGAAGTCAATAAATAATATTATCGATAACTTTATAACCCTGAAGTACATCACTAGTGTGGTAAAATATGAAATTTTATTTGTTATGAGCTGGCTTTAGATACACAATATTTATAGATAGATATAAATAATACTTGCTAAAATATCTATTCCAACTCTTACCGTGCTTCATCCAAAGGAAATTTCGCCATAAACTTCCTTTTTTTCAAGTCTGATTGGCTCGGTCTCCACAGATTTCACAGGATATAAACCGCTTTTTCGGTGGCATTTTCATAAACAATATTCACTCAACCCTAAATCACTAATTAGCTGACAAAATCAATTGAAAATCTTCAGAAATTAACTGAAAAGCTTGTCCAAGATATAAACACGCAACAATATGACAGTTGATGGCTGACAGATAAGTGTAAAAAAAAGAGAAAGTGTAATGTAAGAATGAGATGGCAGTAGCCGCCATTATTTGCCATGAAAATTCCATAGTAAATTTATTTTGTTCGTAGTTGCGTTAGACTGCCTCCGGGCTGAAAAGTATTACCTTCAATCCGCTCAGGCAACTTCCGAACTACTTTCAGAGTATGAGTAATGAAATCTCGATTTAACTCGTATCAATTCGTAGAGGCTGAATGTCCGCCGGAGCCTTTTCTCCGTAATTATGCTTATAAGAGAGAAACATTTATTATCGTTTTGTAATGGTTTTGTAGTTTGTAAAATTTTCATTGAATTGTTTTACATTGAATGTTGTTTTATGAGTGATTAAGTGTTGATATTTAATGATAAATGTGAATAGTAAGGATACTTAAACTGCGCGCGATATAATAAAGCTTAGTTTTTATTACAACTTATGCAGGCAATGACATGATTAATGCAGGCAAATCTGTAGTATCATTAGCTTTTGTAGGTTATGTGTTATGTACATGCTTCATCATTTCAATTTAATTATTTACTATCAGTTTTCTCACAAGTGTATTGAAAAACGTCGTACCTACGACATACGGGTCTTAGGTTTTATAACAAACTCGTGGCTCGGGCTTACAAAAGTCAGCTTGTTTGTAAATTGCCACCTACAATCCTTGTATCGTAATGTAATATTATCTGTGGATTTCATGATTATTGTTTACGTAGGGAAGATATAATCAAACAAAGTAAAGAATTTAAATTCCTCTCGCATTTACGACTTTAAATAAATCGTATGATAATTAAACAGATGAGAACGGTGAATTCTTCGTCAAGTTAAAAGCACTGGTGGAGGAGACGTACGCGGCGAACAACAACTCGGCAGTGAGCCTGCTGGTGCACAGCATGGGCGGGTCCATGGCGCTGCACTTCCTCCGCACGCAGCCGCAGCAGTGGAAGGACCGCTACGTGGCGCGCCTCATCTCGCTCTCCACGCCCTGGGGCGGCGCCATGAAGGCTCTCAAGGCCTTCGCTATAGGTACTTCACAATCACAACATAGCTGGAACAAAGCTAAAGCTCAGATCGGCCTAAGAAAAGACAAGCGCTTCTTAGATGAGGCAGAAATTTGGTCCTAGATGTCTTATCCTGAACCCTTTAAATCTATACGTACTTGATAAAATTAGATCTTTTTATTTGTTTCTGTTGCATTTATTTGATTTTGTTTTAAAGATAAGGCTTCAAACAAAAATATCTTGTTTTACTACCCCAACAAACCCGATTACGCCCCTGAATATTTTAGTCATTAATTGTTTAGTACCCGTGTCCCCGACAGGCGACAACCTGGGCACGATCGTGCTGCGCGAGAGCGTGTTGCGCGCGGAGCAGGTGACGTGCCCGTCGCTGGCGTGGCTGCTGCCGTCGCGCGCGCTGTGGAAGCCGGCCGAGGTGCTGGTGCGCACCGACAAGTTCAACTACACCATCAACGATTTCGAGAAACTCTTCAAGTGAGTGCCTTCGTCTCATATACTGGGCGACCTTCGTCTTGTTGCGGACTTTTTCAAACTAACATTATTTTTCTTATTCATAGTGTTGACAGACAGTAAGATCAACAACTGACCTCACAAACCCTCGTGTCGTTATGGAGCCGCCAAAGGCCACTGACATGGCTACACAGTAGCCGGAACTAACGGCTTAACGTGCCTTCCGTAGCAATCATCTTTCTTTTCGGACAATTAGGTAGGTGATTCAGCATTCAGCCTGCAATGTCCAAATCCTAACTAGAGAAAATCTCACAAAGAGAATTTGGCTTAAGGGCGTTTGCGCACTCATCCGTATCCGATTCTCATCCGGTCCGTTTTTAATCCGTAAAAAAAACGGACGGTAAATTCACGTCTAGCGTTTGCGCACTCATCCGTATCCGATCCGGTTTTCATTCGTATTTGAGACGATATTGCATGATATTGTCGTAGTGATGTGCCGAGTCGAGCTGACTGACTGAGCTGATCTCGACCATAATGCTATAGAAGCAAGAAGCGTTCAAGGTCAAAGTGTTAACACTTTACCACTGACTGATGAGCACTGTACTCGAGTATAGATTTCGGGTACTTATAGAATTCGAATACTAGGTTGATCTTTTTTAATTATATCTACTTATGTAATGTAGATTCCGCAATAAAGTCGCTCACGTTACTCGTATAGTTCGTTTCACGTAAATAGAATCATGGAGTCTCTTGTCTCGAGTGTGCATTCGATTATTTTTGTAACGATTATCAAAAAATAGTCAATTTGGCACATCACTAGCAGCGCGAGCTTTCTCCTCCCCGTACCTCACTCTTCATCCGTAAAAAAATTGTGTAGTGCGCAAGCGTACGTACAATTTGTATGGCGGCCACTTCGACTGGGTTTTGATCCGTAAAAAAACCGATCCGGAGTGAGAATTTACGGATCGAAAAGGAACCGGATACGTATGGGTGCGTAAGCGTCCATACAATTACTAGGATGGCCAAACCGGATCAGAAACGGATAAGAATCGAATGAGAATCGGATACGGATGAGTGCGCAAACGCCCTAACAGTGTCGATTCGTACTCGGAACCACCGTAATGAAATGAGCGTCGACATCTCGACCGCTCGGCCACGGAGGCTGTTACTAATAATATTGACGTTCGTTATCATCATCATCTCAGCCGGAAGATGTCCATTGCTGAACATAGGCCTCCTTCATAGGTTTCCAACGTGAACGGACCTGCGCTACTTGCATCAACCGGCCAGCAACTTTCTCCAAGTCATCTGTCTACTTTGTGATAGGCCGTCTACCACTACGCCTTCTAACCCGTGGTCGCCATGCGAGAACCTTTCTTCCCGATCGGTTATAGGATGGTCTATTGTCGCTTCAACTTGCTTATCCCGGGAGCTATGTCGATGACATCGGTCTTCTACGTTCGTTATACCCCTCTTCGAGAACCTTTCTTCCCGATCGGTTATAGGATCGTCCATTGTCGCTTCAACTTGCTTATCCCGAGAGCTATGTCGATGACATCGGTGTTTCTACGTTCGTTATACCCCTTCGAGAACCTTTCTTCCCGATCGGTTATAGGATCGTCCATTGTCGCTTCAACTTGTTTATCCCGAGAGCTATGTCGATGACATCGGTGTTTCTACGTTCGTTATACCCCTTCGAGAACCTTTCTTCCCGATCGGTTATAGGAAGGATCGTCCATTGTCGCTTCAACTTGTTTATCCCGAGAGCTATGTCGATGACATCGGTCTTTCTAACGTTCGTTATACCCCTTCGAGAAAGAGACAATAATCTATGTTGTGTGTAAAGACAATGGAGTTAAAAAATTGTTACTGCGCTATTTTAGCGGATTCTAAAAGGGATATTATTAATTGAACATCAAATTAATAATCACCTATCAATTTATGTTCATCATTTATATACTTTTTTACATCAAATAAATTATTTTACTACAAATAAACTAAATGTTTAACAAAACTAGTACTGCGGGTAATTCGAAAATATACATCAGCACGACATTACTTTTTTCTTGTAATGCGAGACAAATAAATTCCTTCAGATAAGTATAAAAATACGACAAACATGTTTTAAGATTTTCGTGGTGGTGATCACTACGCTAAAATTGTCACAATTTTCGGGTTTGTTAAATTAGAAAACTGTTAGAATTTGTAATACTGATATCTATTTTCTTCAGAAGTTAACGATCGATCAACGAGTCGCAGCAGTTTTATTTTTATCTTTTTTATTTTATTGATACGAATGTTTAATTAAAGCTGTTTATCTCTCGGTATGAAGTTCATTGATACCGACTCTGTAATCGCAGTCTGCTTAGCTCTGGTCTATTCCCGTTGTCCACGCGTTATTCTGCTCCCGCTAACGCTGACAGCAGCGGATCGTGGTGGTCCCAACAGTTCGACCGGGCTTGCACCTTGTTTGAAGAGTGACACCAACCAGTGAAAACAACTCGTATACCTCGAACGTTGTATTCATCATTATCATCATCATCTCAGCCGGAAGATGTCCACTGTCGAACATAGACAACGCTTCATTATATGAAGAAAAAAAACGCAAAACACAAAATATAGCACGAATTATAATAAGCAATAAACATAATAAAGCTCGTTAGAATAGCAAATAAAGTAGTTGTTTTTCCATCAGCTCTAATAGATCAAGCGGGCGAGTCCAGGATGCTCTCTGAGGGGGCACAAGGGGCGGATGTCCAAAAAAATCAACAATTAGAAGTAAACTTCAAGTTTGTCATGTTGGTCATGCATGTTATAATAATGTTATCGATTGGTGTGGAGCGAGTGGGGCTAAAGTCGCGTCAATCGTACGATCCTCTGAGGTCAACCCGATGACGCCTTTTTTAATGATAAGAAAATGTTTGCTCATTCATAAACTTCATTATTTTATTATTTATTTATTTATAATAGGAAGACCAACAGCTAAAATCAACTTAATAGTAAATACAATAATACCCAAAATCCATTTACAGGTCTCCACAACATTTTTATTTTTGTAGATGTTGTTATCTTTGGATACTAAAACATTATATTTGATAGAGACTTCCTTATTTATTTTTACTATATTGTCAGTTTAAAGGTTTGGCAACATAAAAATAAACTTTTCTCCGACACGCTCGAAAATGTGATCATTACTGCCAAAAAACAGTACGCGAAGTGACTCATTTTTGGACGAAACATTGCCCCATACAAAACAGCGGCCGGTAATGTGCCCTCAAACGGCCTAGGCCGGCAAAGTAACTTTCGTCTAGAAATTTCAATGTTTTTGAGTCTTTTTACAGAATACTCTTTTCTTCTAAATTCAAATTTTATATGAATCGTGCACGAATCGTAATGATTGGAGTTGGCTGTATGCTCTGCATGACACTGGCACAGAACAAAAAAAGAAAAGTGCGCAATATGGCGGTTTGTAATTTTCATCTCTTAATTTTATCGGTTATCGTACTATTTTGTTACTTATTTTTCATGATGGAGTTACTAATAATTGAATTAGGGAAATATTACTACAATGAATGGTTCAAGTAGTCGAAGTAGAGGTTAAAGTGATAAAGGTTAGAACTTATAAGTTTAGTACGATACGAGTAGACATCCAAATCCAAGGTTCTTAAAAGTTAATTTTTTTAGCGTTTTATAATTTCCTCGCGTATTTCAGAGAAAAGCACTATTCAGGCCTCGGCCGCAATAACTCTTGCTGGACTCGTACACAATAAAAGTCCTCACCTGCGGCTCGGACTTTAAACATTATCTCGTCCAACAATGACTAATTTTGCGGCCGCAGCAGTAATGTACTATTTCTCCGACACGCTCGAAAATGTGATCATTACTGCCAAAAAACAGTACGCGAAATGACTCATTTTTGGACGAAACATTGCCCCATACAAAACAGCGGCCGGCCAGTAATAATGTGCCCTCAAACGGCCTAGGCCAGCAAAGTAACTTTGGTCTAGAAATTTCAATGTTTTTGAGTCTTTTTACAGCATACTCTTGTTCTAAATTTAAATTTTATATAAATCGTACACGAATCGTAGTGATTGGAGTTGGCTGTATGCTCTGTATAACACTGGCACTGACCAAAAAAAGAAAAGCGCGCAATATGGCGGTTTGTAATTTTCAAATCTTAATTTTATCGTACTATTTTGTTACTTATTTTAACACGTTTTTATTAACTCGCTTTCTTGTCTGTCTGTTTGTTTGTGGGTTTGTTTGTTCGGTCCGAATCTTGAAACTAATTTTTGGAGCACGTGCTGTCATTCGATTGTGCTGAAATTTGATAAACTTATGTAACCTCGGTGACAATGCAATATTATGATACTATGGAGCTGATCTGATGATGGAGCCAGAAGGTGACCATAGGAACTCCTAAAATACACAACACAACCTCGTCGTGTTTGGGCTCGTTAGATTTGTCTTGAAAAGATCTTTAGATATACGTGATGTCTAGGGTCTCATGATGGAGCCGAAAGGTGGCCATAGAAACTTCTAAAATACACAACGCAACCTCGTCGTGTTTGGGCTCATTGAATTTGTCTTGACATGATATTTAGTCATGAGTAATGTCCAGGGTCTCATGATGGAGCCGGAAGCTGGCCATAGGAACTCCTAAAAAACACAACATAACCTCGACGTGTTTGGGTTCGTTGGATTTGTTTTGACAAGATCTTTAATTATACGTGATGTCTAGGGTCTCATGATGGAGCCGAAAGGTGGCCATTGAAACTCCTAAAATACACAACACAACCTCGTCGTGTTTGGGCTCGTTGAATTTGTCTTGACAAGATCTTTAGTCATAAGTAATATCCAGGGTCTCATGATGGAGCCTTCCTAAATTTTGCAAGATACCCTGAACATCACGTAGGACTAAATTGCTAAGACTAAAAATCCCAAGCAAGACGAGATTATGTTGTTACGTTGAGATTACCTTTCGGCTCCATCATGAGACCCTGGACATCACATATTATGACTAAAGATCTAGTCAAGACAAATCCAACAAGCCAAAACACGACTAGGTTATGTTGAGTATTTGAGAAAATACAGCGGCCACCTTCCGGCTCCATCATAAGATCCTGGACATCACGTATGACTAAAAATCTTGTCAAGACAAATCTAACGAGCCTAAACACGACGAGATTATGTTGTGTATTTTAGGAGTTTCTATGGCCACCTTCGTGCTCCATCACGACACCCTGGATATAACGTGAGACTAAATATCTAGTCAAAACAAAACCAACGGGTCCAAAAACGACTAGGTTATGTTCTGTATTTGAGGAGTTCCCATGTCCATCTTCCGGCTCCATCAGACCCTGAACATCACTCATGACAAAAGGTATTGACAAGACCAATCAAACGAGCCTAAGCACGACTAGGTTATGTTGTGTATTTGAGGAGTTCCCATGGCCACTTTCCGGCTCCATCATCAGACTCTCAACATCAATCATGACAAAAAGTATTGTCAAGACCAATCAAACAAGCCTAAGCACGACTAGGTTATGTTGTGTATTTGAGAAGTTCCCATGGCCACCTTCCGGCTCCATCATCAGACCCTCAACATCACTCATGACAAAAAGTATTGTCAAGACCAATCAAACAAGCCTAAGCACGACTAGGTTATGTTGTGTATTTGAGGAGTTCCCATGGCCACCTTCCGGCTCCATCATCAGACACTGGACGCCACATTGACTAAAGTTCTTGTGAGTTACGTTTGATACTGTACAATACTTAAAAAGAAGAATATAGACGACCGACGAAGACACATCAAAGTATCATTAATTTCGAAAGTGGCCAAAGCGACTTCAACTGCTTATAATACGACCCCACTGAGGAGCTCGAGCCTACCCTAAATTGAGGCAAAAATAAGTCGACCACCACTTGCCCCGTGTGGGTTGCTCGACTTCACCCACAATTTTTGAATTTCTTCGTAGGATTATGCAGAATTAGAAGTGTTCAAAGACATCAAGACTAAATTAATTTCAATTCAGTACCAATCGCAGTAAGTAAATTTTGTTATTGCGGTCTATTGTACGACACTTAAAAATAAGTCTGCATTATTTGCGAAGGGACAGGCGTATGTGGCATTAGGTAGCGTGAGATCATTGCATGGTGTACGAATTGAAGAGCTTGATTGCTCCAAACTCACCGGAAAAACGCCATGCAGTGAAGACGCACTTAAAGAGATGGCAAGAATGCGACAAATAGGACCCCTAGTACCGTAAGCAGCTCTTCATAGCTGGCTATGTTCCCAAAAACCTGTTGCTTATAAGGGAAGCTTATAAAAATATCACGTTGCAAAATTTATTATTAATATTTTATACTTTTTAGTGCGTAAAAACATGTTGTTTAAAAATATTTTTTACTTAATAATTATTTTATGATGGAGTTGACTAATCATTGAATTAGGGAAACATTACAACAATGAATGGATCAAGTAGTCGAAGTAGAGGTTAAAGTGATAAAGGTTAGAAAGAACTTATAAGTTTAGTACGATACGAGTAGACATCCAAATCCAAGGTTCTTATAAGGTAATTTTTTTATTAAATTAAAAAGTTAGTATTTTATAATTTCCTCGCGTATTTCAGAGAAAAGCACTATACAGGCCTCGGTCGCAATAACTCTTGCTGGACTCGTACACAATAAAAGTTCTCGCCTGCGGCTCGAACTTTAAACGTGCCCTCGTCCAACAATAACTAATTTTGCGGCCGCGGCAGTAATGTACAATAGTACTTAATAAAGTACCTAAAATTATTACACCTTAAAACTTTGATTTCCGGTCAGGGCCACGACCATGGCGTTGACTGTTTGTCGAAGCGTTCAATGTGCGAGAAAGACAAATAATAATAATAATAATAAAAATTATAAAAATTCTTTATTGATCTAAAAGTGCGTTACATGTGAGCTTGGAACCCTGTAGCCTGTGCTAGTTGGATAACTGTGTTACAGGCTACAGTGACTTCCCCTTATTTAATTAGAACATAATCTGGCACTAGTATAGTTTTACATAAACAGAAAAGTAGTAAGGCAAACAAGTAGCTTAAGATATAACTATTAAGACAGTCTAAGATCATTCTAGTTCCGAGTAATTCTTCAAATATACAATGAGTACATAAAATCCAGGGTGTGTGTGTGTGTTTGTGTGTGTGCAGGTGGGGGGTGTGAGTATACATGTAGCGAGGGAGGGAGAGAAGCCAGCCCTACGCAGTAAATACTTGGGATTGGAAGACCCCTGGCCTCACTCCCTCTCTCTCCAGTGTGTGAAGTATGTGTGTGATTGCGAGACCAGGCCCACCCTCCCAAGGGGGGACGGAAGCTAGCCCTACGCAGTGATTGCTTGGACAAAGCTTTTAATGATTTCTTTTTGGGAAATAATAAGTACATGTACAGTCGATTTTTTAAAAATTTCTCTATAATGTTAGTTTACTTATATATTTAGAAATTAATAATATGATTAGTCCATGTTTGCGCGATTGCATTGCTATTATGCAGGTAAATATTTGAATGGTTATCGAAAATATCGAAGGAGCTGTGAACCTTAATAATGTGCTAATCAGTGGCAAGCCTGCTCATAACGTCTTGTCCCTTCTGGCACGATCTAGTGAGCGCAGCGAGTGTGTTATATTGAATTGGTGTGTTGTGTGCAGCGACATGGAGCTGCCGAACGCGTGGGAGATGCGCAAGGACACGGAGCGGTTCGCGAGCGACTTCACGGCGCCCGGCGTCGAGCTGCACTGCATCTACGGGTACAACATCTCCACCGTCGAACAGTGAGTGCTTTACTATGACATCTCCATCTCCACTGGCGACCGCTTCGTTTCATTGTAGCATTCAAAAGTTACAGATTGTGAAAGTGGATCGTTCGGCTACTTTTGAGTGAGCAGAGCTTTATTTCGGTTAATGGGACACCAACAATGGAAGTCACGCACTAAGATCGTGATTAAACTGCATTGCATCTTTTACAGTAATGCTGTTATGTATGTGACTCAGGCTGGCTGGACAATTCTTCCAAATGAGCCGCGTTTAAGTAGGTCAATACACAATTTTAGGTGACGGCTAATCACGCTTATTTCAGTTTATGTGACGCTAGAGAACCCGAGATAATCGAACGCAAACGTGTCCAGCCAGCTTGAAAACCGCTTTTCGCATGGTCTCTCAATCTCCGAACAGAAGGGATTCTAACTATTTCTTGCTTATTAATACTGCATCACCTAAAATTGTGACAGGCATCCAGTTTGAATTTTTGAGATACGTATAGCCATTTAGCTAAAAAACAACGAAAAGCGTGGCCAGCCAGCCTGAACTTACGAATTAAACTTCTGGCTGGCACCTCTGAATCTCGACAACGAAAGCGTTTTCGAACAAGGTTTTTTTACTAGCATTTAGTGACGGAATTTGTGAGAGTCATAGCGTTTGTTTCATGGCGTCACATAAAGGCGTTTACGAGAAATCGATGAAAACTTGGTGCCAGCCAGCCTCATGTTCTGGCTGGCTGGCTCGTAGTATCTGCGCTGACCGATGGTCTACGGTTTCCAAATTTCCTCAACATTTAGTGACGGGGACTATTAAGATAACCTGTAAATGTGACGACGATCCCTCCCATAATTTCAGAGATATTGATCATTGTTATTTTCCCATACAAATTTGACCAAAGGTGACCATGATTTTACGTAAGTTAAGGAGTTATTTTTTATAACTGACTAGTTGTCGCTCGCGGTTATGGCCCAGTTCTTTTCGATTATTTCTTTGGGAATATTATAATATTAAAATGAAATTTGTTCATCTCCTGAAAATGAAAAGGTTAGACAGGCAGAATTCGAGCATTAATTCCTGGATCGGGGCCATTATCTACGTTTAGAAGCTTTAAGTTTTACCTAAGCGGTTTCCATAGAATCATGGGTTCAACACCTGTTCATGATAAATATTATAGCTATCAAAATTAAGCGTAAATATAAAGTTTCGTATCCGTGCTACTTCTTCTTCTTTCGAGTCGATGGCTCGTAAAGATTTTATACTTTATTTGCCCAGTATGCCGCCACCCCGATTGCTCCATCTGAGGCCTCCATGAGCTCCTACTAGCTTTATTCCATCAATAAATAAATTCAAGGTAGTAAGTATGAAGTTTGCAAGATTTTTTTGACAATAAATAGTATTATTCAGGGAGAACAATGATAACTAATACAATTGTCCAAAATTTCATGATCTTACGTTAGGGTTACAGTAAAAGTTGTTGGTATCAGTATCATCCATTTGTGGCTTTTCATTCCTTAAAATAAAACACTTAATTATACGTACAAGGGCTGCTATTTATGTATCCGGAACTGGCCACTTACATAAACAATATTTAAAAAGAAATTATAACATTTAAAAATAGAACTCTTTGGCTATAAAATAAAGTTTGTTTCATTCATCTGTCAATTGTTTTTACATTGTGGCGCCATTTTTAAAATTCATTGTCTATCATCACCATGGATTTGACTCGTGAAAATTTTCGTGCTATGATTTATTACGACTTTCGGCGTGGATTAACTCAAAAACAGTGCATGGATCAACTTTTGTCGACTTTTGGGGAGGAAGCCCCATCGAAAACCACTGTGTATCACTGGTTCAGTGAGTTTAATCGTGGTCGTCGTATGCTTGCAGACGATTTAAAAGAAGGTCGCCCTAAATCGGCTGTTGTACCACAAAATATTGATGCTGTGCGCGAAATAACAATGCAAGACCGTCATGTTACATATCGCGAGATAGAGGCATTTCTGGGCATTAGTATGACGAGTATTTATAAAATATTACACGAACATTTGGCTGTAAAAAAAATTTGTTCTCGTTGGATCCCGCACAACTTAACAGTTGAACAAAAACAGGCTCGTGTTGATTGGTGCAAAAAAATGATAGAAAAATACAAATGTGGTACATCAAAAGCTGTTCATAATATCTACACAGGAGACAAATCTTGGATATATGCGTATGATCCCGAAACTAAACAGCAGTAAACGGTTTGGGTGTTCCAAAATGAGCCAAAGCCAACTAAAGTTGTTCGTGCAAAAAGCACTTTGAAGCAAATGGTTGCCTGCTTTTTTGGTATTAGTAGACATGTAGCTACAGTACTACTAGAGAATCGTAAAACGGTTAATTCTGAATGGTACACCACCATTTGCTTGCCAGAAGTCTTTGGAGAAATACGCAAGAACAATCGACAACAAAGAATAATCCTTCACCACGATAACGCCAGCTGTCACACCTCGGCCGCAACAACGGAGTATTTAAATAGTCAAATGATCGAATTGACGGGTCATCCGCCGTACAGTCCCGACTTGGCACCCAACGACTTTTATTTATTCCCAAGCGTGAAGAACAAATTACGTGGACACCGATTTTCGACCCGGGAAGAAGCCGTTGATGCTTTCAAAATGCACGTTTTGGAGATACCCGATACAGAATGGAAAAAATGCTACGAAAGTTGGTTTCAACGTATGAAAAAATGCATAGATTATCACGTGGAATATTTTGAAAAGCAATAAAAGTATATTTGGTTATAGATGTTTGTTATTTTTTGTTATTCCGGATACATAAATAGCAGCTCGTAATCCTACATTCACCTTTAATATTGGTCACCCTACTGCTAAGTTTGTATGGGAAAATAACAATGATCAATATCTCTGAAACTATGGGAGGGATCGTCGTCACAGGTTATCTTAATCGTCTCCGTCACTAAATGTTGAAGAAAATTTGGAAACCGTAGACCATCAGACAGCGCAGATACAACGAGCCAGCCAGCCAGAACATCAGGCTGGCTGGCGCCAAGTTTTCATTGATTTCTCGTAAACGCCTTTATGTGACGCCATGAAACAAACGCTATGACTCTCACAAATTCCGTCACTAAATGCTAGTAAAAAAACCTTGTTCGAAAACGCTTTCGTTGTCGCGAGATTCAGAGGTGCCAGCCAGAAGTTTAATTCGTAAGTTCAGGCTGGCTGGTCACGCTTTTCGTTGTTTTTTAGCTAAATGGCTATACGTATCTCAAAAATTCAAACTGGATGTCTGTCACAATTTTAGGTGACGCAGTATTAATAAGCAATAAATAGTTAGAATCCCTTCTGTTCGGAGATTGAGAGACCATGCGAATAGCGGTTTTCAAGCTGGCTGGACACGTTTGCGTTCGATTATCTCGGGTTCTCTAGTGTCACATAAACTGAAATAAGCGTGATTAGCCGTCACCTAAAATTGTGTATTGACCTACTTAAACGCGGCTCATTTGGAAGAATTGTCCAGCTAGCCTGAGTCACATTGTTATGTCCGTTCGCAGGCTGGTGTACAAGCCGGGCTCGTGGCTGGACGGGTACCCGCAGCTGGCCACGGGTGACGGCGACGGCACCGTCAACCTGCGCTCGCTGCGCGCCTGCGAGCTGTGGCGCATGCGCGCGAGGGGTGGGGCGAGGGAGGGTGTCAAGGGCAGGGGAGGGGGGAGGACGCTCAACGCCGGACACGCGGTCAAGGCGCTGCCGCTGCGGCAAGCGGAGCATCTGCAGATCCTGCATGACCCGCGCGTCGTCGACTACATCCGCACGCTGCTGCAGCCAACACCCGGACATTGACCCGCGCGTCGTCGACTACATCCGCACGCTGCTGCAGCCAACACCCGGACATTGACCAGCGCGTCGTCGACTACATCCGCGCGCTGCTGCAGCCAACACCCGGACATTGACCCGCGCGTCATCGACTACATCCGCGCGCTGCTGCAGCCAACACCCGGACATTGACCCACGCGTCGTCAACTACATCCGCGCGCTGCTGCAGCCAACACCCGGACATTGACCCGCGCGTCGTCGACTACATCCGCGCGCTGCTGCAGCCAACACCCGGACATTGACCCGCGCGTCGTCGACTACATCCGCGCGCTGCTGCAGCCAACACCCGGACATTGACCCGCGCTGTGATATGTTACTTACAGTAGGCTGTCGTCGCTTCCACAACTTGCCAATGATCTGCTTTAAATGAGAATAGTCATATCGAATCGAATAAATCAGTAAATCGACTAACGCATGATAAATTATGTTAGGAACATTTGAAATGGCAAAATTTAGTTTTCAATTTACTCTAGTAGTTTTCAATCTATTCAGAACTAAGTATATTCAATGTTTCATAGTGCATAGTAAAAGAATTCATGCATTTTAAGACTTATATTTGTAATATTGCTCTCTATCCTAATCTCAATCGTGACATTCAAAGATGAATTATTTTTATGTTTAAGACTTAGGAAAATCTATATAGCAGCTACGAATAAGGAAGCTATAGAAGTCGCATTCCGTTCAAAAAAGGGCAACACACGCGCTAGTTAGTCTGTCACGCACTGTATGATGGACTGCCGCTTCCGATAAAAAACAAAAATACAATATAATTCAGACAAACATAGGTAATAAAATGACCTCCGGCGAGGTAAAATGGTGCAGGAGGCCCAAAAAGCCAGCAAAAAAGAAACTGGGGTAACAAATCACAAGTAAATACATTTATTTTCAGTATACTAAATACTTGACATAAAATAATGATGGATGGGATTATGCAAGCAATAGTCAGTCAATGGTGTCGATTCGGCATACGCCCAACTAAACTAAACTTTAAATTAGTCCTGTCACTTTCTATAATTTTTAATTGAAAAGGGACCGAAGATCATCGGTTTTGTTTTTGTCTTTGACTTCACGACTAACTGTCAATTTTAGTGGGTTTTTAATTGTCATGGTGTTAGGTAGGCACTAAAACAAGACTAAATTTTACAGTTAGTCGTGAAGTCATAGACAAAAACAAAACCGATGATATTCAGTCCCTTTTCAATTAAAAATAATAGAAAGTGACAGGACTAATTTTAAGTTTAGTTTAGTTGGGCGTATGCCGAATCGACACCAATGTCTACGGCTTATATTAAGGTATAATTTCATAATACTTATATCCTATAAAAATACTTAAATAATCTCCATAATAAGTATTACTTAAATAATCTTGAATAGAAACTGTTATTTTCCGTTAGTTACCCCACTAAGTAAATTTTGAAATTATATTGATTGTGCTGCATTATTATTAACATAATATGATGAAGTTTTCTCTATAATCCAAAGTGAAAGACAATGTAAGTAAACCATACATCTGAAGTTGCCAATTGTCTTTGTTATTTTCTTTTAAAAGGCACAAGGCCAAGTCTTCTATACTAGTGGCTCTGTGAGCTGTAGACCTCGCGAGTCGCTGTATATATTTGGCGGAGAACCGTTGCCAGCAGGATTGCACATGGTGGATGGATCCCGAAACAATGTAGTCTCTCCTTAGTTCAGGCTTGTATTTCAACGTTAGTAAAATCACAACTCGAAAATAAAATTGATTGGCAAGATTTTAATGGATACAAAATACAATACGGAAACGTGAGAAGTTTGACACAGAGTAATGGCCTCTTCCCAAAAACAAGCACACAATCACACATTTAAATAATATATATAAGATTAATTTAGTAAAAAATGACAAAGTAATCTCTTTATATTTGACGGAGAACCGTTGCCAGCAGGATCGCACATGGTGGATGGATCCCCGAAATAATGTAATCTCTCCTTAGTTCAGGCTTGTATTTCAACGTTAGTAAAATCACAACTCGAAAATAACAATTGATTGGCAAGATTTTAATGGATACAAAATACAATACGGAAACGTGAGAAGTTTGACATAGAGTAATGGCCTCTTCCCAAAAACAAGCACACAATCACACATTTAAATAATATATGTAAGATTATTTTAGTAAAAAATGACAAAGTAATCTCTTTATATTTGACGGAGAACCGTTGCCAGCAGGATCGCACATGGTGGATGGATCTCCGAAATAATGTAGTTTCTCCTTAGTTCAGGCTTGTATTTCAACGTTAGTAAAATCACAACTCGAAAATAACAAATGATTGGCAAGATTTTAATGGATACAAAATACAATACGAAAACGTGAGAAGTTTGACACAGAGTAATGGCCTCTTCCCAAAAACAATCACACATTTAAATAATATATTATATAAGGTGATTTTAGTAAGTAATTACAAAGCAATCTGATTGATATCAGTAATGCAAAAGTACGATATATTTTAATTTGACTTGTTCTATCACACTTAATGCATAACACATCCACTGCACAAGTGACGCGATCCAATCACCGTTATCCGTCATGCCGTGAACCAATCAGCGCGCTTGTCGGAATATGACGTGATGCGTGAACGCATCCAATTGGCCCGTCTACAGTGACGTTTCTCGTTTAAGTACTCGAGATTTGGGGCCATATTTTTCTTGGGTTTTGTTTACAATTACACTTCCATAGCTTCCTTATTCGTAGGCGTTAGGTGTATAATGATTTTTATTATAATGAATTACTTTAATGTCAAGCCGAGCTGTTCTCGGCGACGTGCTCTAGTGATTCTCGCTTATGTTATTTAAGTTTTACTTCACGATAATAGGTAAATGTAATTTGCTTTCGCTAGATATTAGTAACTCGGCTGTGATAAGGTTCATAGATAATACAATACATGCTAAACTACGTAAGTAGGTAACGCTTAGGCACGAAAGTCGTGTCGCTCCTTCGCCGTCGTTCACTGTGAGTAGGACAATTGGCTGCAAAAGCACCCTAGCTCTCACGCTGTCGTCAAGCCGACTGTGCATAATATTTGAATTAAAAACAAAAATTCAAAATGAAATCGGCACTTTACAGTATCTTTAGTTGTATTATAAGCTTCAGTTACTGTAGTATATTAACCACCCACTGGACACCACACGTCAGGACGCAGGGCGCAACATTCCGAAACGCATAGGTGCATTTGCACACATAAATATCTCTGGGCGGCCAATACCTCGCGGCTCACTTTAGTTTCGACCAATTATGAGACCTGTGAATACGTTGCGTGAGCGAGATGAACCAAT